>JABFQM010000845.1:0-27896 GCA_022816865.1 Zelostemma sp. ZL-2020
TAATTGTTGAAGAAATGAAAAACTGGAAAAAGTATACAAATTCTGTTGCTTTGAGCATTTTGAAAGTTGGGATGATGGCGATTATGAAACTAAAAACAGTTATAAAATTGAAACCTGATCAATGATAGGACAACCGCGAATAATAATAATTATCATTTAATTTATAATACCTGACGTTTTCAATAATAATGGAGAAAAAGTATTTCAAATGTATCTACCCTTGTTACTGTAAAAGTTTATTGCGGCCTTTGTGTTTTTCTTCATTTCTTTAATGTATAACAAAAGTCAACTGCATCAGAAAATATAACTTGAAATGCTGCTAAATTAATTCGGCTATCGATTAGGTATGAATTCGATCTGTCAAGTTTTTATTTTATTAATTTCAATAAGGATTGCGAAAAAGAAATCACGAGAGTCGTAAATAATTTTCATCGATATTTTAAATCGTTATTAAAATGAAAATAGTAAAGTTCAATAAAAAATATATATATTAGGATAAAGTGATGGTCTTGCTTCGGGTTAAGAGACACTTCAGAGTGGAGGGGCTGTTCACTCGTGACTTGAGTGGCTCGGTGATTGCAGAATGAAATCGATTTCACAAAATATTTCAGTGATTTCAACGATTTTATGAATCAAAAAAGAGTCTCAAAATTTAATGATTTCACGTGATTTTAAGTGATTTCCTCTTTTTACAGTAATAAATTCAATCATTATTGCAATCCCTAAAATCAGGTCAATTTTTGTTTTCAATTTTAACTTCCATTTTCACAAGCCGAATCTTTTCGAGTGCAATTTGGTGCATGCTTTTTCAGTATTGAGCCAAACATTTTATTTTTTCAGTGAAAGTGTAAAAATGCACTCCAAAAGAGTGGAAGGCTGCAACTTAAAAGCGTACATTTACCTGAATTTCGATCGCTCAGAATAAATAAATTAGCGTAGGGGAAGCCGTGGCGAAGCGACGCGCTTTTTTCGTTTCCAAATATCTTCTAACTCAGATTGAATTTCGAGTCATGTATAATATCATATGATAGGTTATGGCAATGCGCAACTTTTGATATATTACTCTTATGGTATGCGACCAGCACATAAAAAGTTATGGCCAATTTTCTGAGCATGAATTTCTCGGGGCGAAGCAACGCACCCTTAATTTGCACTGTTTTTCACGCCAATTATCGCAAATATAGATAACTAAACATGATTTTTTAGGTTTTCACTGTATTTTTTAGTTTCAAATGGCATAAAAACATTATTTGAAAATGGGTAAAAATGTCAAAATAATAAAAATGTTTGAAAAAAAAGAAAAAAAAAGAAAATGGCTTAATTTACCCAGAAAAAAGTTTAAAAGACATAAAAATCGCATTTTCCCTTCATATATCGAAAATGAATTTGTAAAACATTTTTCAGCAACATCTATGAATTTTTAATAAATAAAGACGAAAAAGTGATCGAAATTCAATTCAAGTAATTCTTAATAGTCTTTTATTCATCAACATCGTGCATTACATTCTACATTCTAGGAAAATTGACGAAATTCCCCACTTAATTTTGGTACTTTTGATTTTGAAATTTTTCATATTCAAATAATATTGTAAAATGTAATTCTCGATGTTGATGAATAAACACCAGGTTCCATTCGGAATAATTTGAATTTAATTCCGATCATTTTTTCGTCTTTATTGATGAAATTTTCATAGACATGTTGCTGAAAAATGTTTTGTAAATTTTCAGAGTGTTAAATATCGTTGAAAAGATTTGAATGTAAATGATAAATATCGATAAATAAAAAGAAGTTTGAAAGTGAGCGTTCTTATATCGAACGAAATAATAAAAGATGTCACATACAAGAGACACCGGGTAGATGAACGAGGTAGCATTGGTATTGGTACAGGGAGCAGAGGGGAACATGGATGGCGGCATCGCGCCTGAACCGTAACGTGGGAGGAGAGAGAGTCCGAGGTTCCAAGGAGAGAGAAAGAGAAGAGAGACAGTGGAATACGTGCATGCATACAGCGTGTGTGCGCTGCGCGAGACGAACCGACCAATGGTGGGGGTTTCGCGAAGCACATCCGTCGACGAAGGGTGGGCGGGCGACGCGCGGAGGGGGCGCTGCTGTTCCATCCACCGGCATCCTCAATCCCCTTCCCCGCGACGGCCGCGACGCCTTTTTGCTCTAGACGACTTGCGTCGCAAGCAAGTACGATAGTTTGACGCCGGTCGCGTACTGTCGCGTACCAAGTATGCTCGTTCTCTCGTGACACGCGCGCATTTTTTTATTCTCAATATCCTCGAAATTCCGCGTGTGCTGCCAAAGTGTGACCAAAGTGCGCGTCAGCTAATGCCAATTCGAGTGTGCTTCTTTTCCTAACCCTACTTCGCGTTGTCCTCGCACTGCTTTGTGCTTCGCGGCTCGTACAGGTTATGTTATGTTTGCTATGAGAATTCTCGGGGTCGGAAGGATCCGATGAAAGTGAATAAAGACCGAGCGAATCTTGGCAAGAAACATGAAACGCGCCGAGGGTAAGGGCAAAGGAATTCGAGGTCTCGAGCGCTTTCCTAACCTCAAAAAAGCGTGTTAACACGACGAGAGATTCTGTCGAGCAGCATTCCTCGCTCGCTGCATCACTGGGATCTCTGGGACAGTTTGAAAGCAGCGGACAATGCTCGCGCGTCTCCAGTGATTACTGCACTCGTGATGGTGAGTCTTGTAAACAAGCATCTACATTTCCTTTCTCCCTCTCTTTCTCTCGGCAAAAAGTTCCGGCTCGACTCTTCGCGATAATCATCAAACGAGTCTGTCAAAAAACGATTTTCCCATCCGTATTCATTCCGCACGGTTTTCGGGGGCACGGAATTTGTTTTTTCTTTGATTGTCAGAAATTTCGAGGAAACCAAAGTAAGAAATAGTTTCGTCGACGACAATGTTTTTTTTACGTTAAATTTCGGGAAAAAGGGCAAAATTCCTTTCTTTGACGCGGGAGTCGTTTTCGTAAAATTGATTTAAAAATGGCTTTTTTTCGAAATAACTTAATTTTTATTGAAGATTTCTTATGGGAACATGGCATTTGTGGGAAGACATATAAAAGCTTTTGATTTTAAATGAATGTCAATGTTTTCGAGGAAAAAGCGGAGATAAAAGAAAGGAGCAGGGAAGAAGTGTCAACAAGTTCAGTCGTGCGTATGATTAGGTCGATTGAGTGACAAGCCAATCATGACTTGTGAATAAACTGTGTATTAGAATAAACGCTCGATTTGTGTTCTTTGCAAGATCGCTGATTCATTTATGAATTCCGGATTTGCATATGTTTGGGATCACGATTTATGCACCAAGAGAAATTATACGTTACATTTGCATCGGTTGATGCAAGCGTGGCATAATCCTTGCATAACCAAAGATAAATCGCATCTTTTTTACAACTTATCATTTTCTTTATCAATATAAATGATTTTCCATTGAATGCAAATTACAAAATTTGTTAAAATTACTTGCAAAATATTTTTTTGCTAATCTTACCTCAGTTAATTTAATGTATCGAATAAAAAATTAAATTTTGAACAATGCTCGGTATCATTGTAGAGGACATTCCGACGCATGTTTTTTGTATATAAAATTTTTCAATATAATCATTAGTTTAGAAGAGAAAATTTAAATCTCGATCTTTTTCATATCTGAAAATGAATGTTTTTCGAAACTTGAATCGCGACATTATTTCATCTGAATATTAAATAAATGCTTTGGAATTTGATATTTTCTGGATAAAACCAAGAAACATTGAAATTATTGATTGTTTAATAATATTAAATTAAAAACAAATTTATTTCGAAATTCGTGTTTTAGAAATTTCTCTTTGTGATGAAGTTAAAAACAACAATTTTGAACGGGTAAACGTTTAATTAATTGAAAAAAAGAAAACGTAAAACTCGATCCGTGCCATTAATATGAAGTTTCTGCCAAGTCCGTAAATTGACAGTCGTCATTTTACATCTACAATTGTATAAAACACTCTCTCAACGCTTGGATGCTGTTCCAGTGTCTAAAAGATTACCCACACAAGTTCTTCGGCTTACTTAAGCCATTGTTTTTGGTTTACAGAGTGAAAGGGTAGCAAGTTTCTCCTGTAAAAGGAGCTTAATTCTTATGTAATTTCATCGGAATCGTTCTACTTGTAGCCTTAATGTACTTGTTTTTGAAAAAAAAAACATTTTGTTGTAAAAAAAAAACTTCGTTAAATGCGTTATGTTATTCTATCCAACACTCGATAAAACCTTAAAAGCCTGCATCTTTATTGAGAATATAAGATAAAAAATAAATAAAATTATTATCGTTAAAAACAGTATAACTTGTTTGTGAAAGAGAATACAAAATCCTTCAATTTATATTGAGAGTGCTATTCGAGCTTCGGAAGTGTTATTTTTTCCTGAAAATAATTGATAGCCAGCAATAATTTTCATGTAATGGAGATAAAAATTATTAATACACGTTGGTAAAGGACAGAATTATTTAATCATACTACGCCAAAAGTGTTGTTAATTATTAAAATTATTATTCATGCTTTATGGTCAACATGATTTTAGTGCGAAATGAGTATTTACAAAGTAAGGACTTAAAAAAGGGAACATTGGTTCACATTGTGGGCTGTGATTATCAAAATCGTTGAGTCGAACAAAATTCTAACGATGCGATTCCGGTTGGGTCCTGGAATGTTTTTTCTCTGCGTGAAGCATTTTTCTGCTTGGCTTTATGATGCTTCATCATTAGTCCACATTTTGAAGCCCAGCATGAGACCAAATGGCCCATTCTATAACATAAATTAAGATTTTTCAGTATCGCGATTCTTTAATGCTACATGCCTTTTAATGAACGGTTTCGTGTCGATATTCAGAAAAAGAATTCCATGTTAAAACCGTAACTGTTTTTATTTTGAAATTGAATTCGGACGAGCAGCAATGATTGACTGTAGTAAAATTAATTAATGTTCTTGAAGTTTTCACAGAAAAAGTTGAATGAAAATTTATTTTCTTATCTTGATTACAATTTTTTGTTTCAAAATAAATATTAGTTTTAAGTGAATGGTATGCTAAAACAGGATCTGTTGATGTTTTATCGAATAAATCAAATAAAAGTGCGGAAAAAATGATTTTCTTAATGTTTGCATTGTTGCCAACTTTCAAAAAATACTTTCCGCATTTTGTCATTGTTTTCACGATTAATGTTACTGAACTTTTTATTCCAGCGATGGGAATTCATATTTAAAATATGATTGCGGAATTTGAAATCCTTTTGAAAGGGTGAAAAACATTGTTTGGAAAACAATTTTGCTAATTTAATTTCACCTCGCAGCAACTTTTCGCAAAGAGGAGTAATTCGTCCCTGAAATTTCGTTTCACAATGACCGCCATTGTCGGCGATGAGGTTCTGTTTGAAAACTAACATTCCATCGCAACAGCAAAGTCGGTTGTCTCTGCTTATCTCCGAGTTTGCTGAACAATCCTGCAACGCGAGCGATAACAAATTTACGAATTTCGCATACCTGGCAATGGCGCGACTGTTTTCTCTTAATTTTCTTCTACACGCGTATGTGCAGTAGCCTACCAAAGTTGTTAACAGCAACTATCGATTTTTTGGGGTAATTGAAACTACGTATATCCACTCTGTAAATTCCTTTGAGTAAGTTTTTCGCTTTCGAACGGTGGAAATCGACTCTAAGAGTATTGGATCTACGAACTCTGTAGTTTTTCAGTGAGCACTGTGTTATGTCCGTCAAGTTGGCATACAAAGTGCGCGAAAGAAGAAAAACAGTTCTAGTCAAAAAAGCCGAAAAAAATGAAATTCAAATTTGGAGGTGCCAATGGCTATTCTGAGTTCATACACAATAATTCTAGAGTTCCTAAAAATGAAAAAAAAATTTTAATTTAGGTCCGAAAACCAAAATCTTCCGTTTCCGGGAAAAAATGTTTTGCTCTAAAACGAAAATTCTGCACTATTATTTGCTGAGAATTATTCATTTCAGAGTTCTTTGATGTAGTTTTACAAAAAGTTCCAGCCCGGTTTCACGAAAAAGAGAGGCTTTTTCCTCCACAAATCCATACCCAAGTTAAGAAAATTTTTTTGCTCGAATCAAAACGTTTTTTTTTGCTGTTTTGAACTTTTTATCCGTAGTTCCAGAGTTCTCTGGTAATTGAAATAAAAGTTCCAGCTTCGTTCCGAAAAAAAACTCTTTTCTCCAAAAAAATGCTACCCAAGGGGAAAAAAAGTTTCTGTCGAAATCGAAAAGTTTCGTGTTGTTCCGAGTTCGTTATCAATCGTTCTAGAGTTCTTCGATATTTTTATTAAAAGTTCCAGTCCGATTTCGCAAATAAAGAAACTTCTTTTCTTTAGAAAACCATACTTTAGTAAAGAAATCTTATTTGCTCGAATCAAAAAGTTTCGCGCTCTTTCGGGCTTCGGACTAATAGTTCGAGAGTTCTCTGATGGTTTTATAAAAAGTTCCTGTTCGGTTTAGGATCGATAATCAACCTATATATTTTAATTCCGATTGATTGACCTAGTATACAATTTATTTAGAATTCCTAATTCAGATTTCCCAACGCTTTTGTGAATTCTAGAAGTTTTGAGAATGCTGATATCTATATGTATATACCGTACCAGCCAATCCGGGCACAGCGCGTTACTTTTTGCAAAACTATATAAGAAATCTAGAACTATTCGTTTGAAGTTCAAAACAGCGCAAAACTTGTTGATTCGAGCAAAAAAAGTTGTTTAACTTGGGTATGGTTTGTTTGAGGGAGACATTTTTTTTTCGCTGGAACAGACTGGAACTTTTAGTAAAACTGTCAGAGAACTCAAGAACTATTATTCCTCAGTCCATGATAGCGTGGAATTTTCGTTTCAGAGCAAAACAACATTTTTGTCCAAAAATTTAAAATTTTGGTTTTTCACCCTAAATTTTCGTTTTTGTTCCGGCAAAAAATGAAAAAATAGCTAGCTTTGCAGCTTTACCAGATTCACAGAGCTTTGACCATTAAAATGAAAAGTTCAAAAATTCAAACTTTCCTTACATTTTTCATGCCTCGAATTTTCACTGCTTGCGCAGATTGCTGGACTAAAACTTGGGGCTCTTTTTAAAAACGGTATATTCAATAAAAATATTACATCTAGAGCTTTTTCTGCGTCCAACTGTCATCTCTGTTACTTTAAAACGACCAAATTAGTCGTTCTTTAGAAATGTAACTCCAAAAGAAGTAGCGTGCGGATGACTTTTCGGCAGCGATAAGTAAGCCAAAGTATCGTTTGTTCGAAGGCAAAGTTCGTCTTTAAATGATGCTCTCCTTTAACCTGACTCGGTGTGAGGAAGCCTTCGTCATCAGGAGTCTCTTTGGGACGCGGTAAAAATTCCACGTCTTCGAGGGCAGTGGAGGGATGAGTGGCGGCGGGGGGGGGGGGGGGGAAGGGCGTAGGGGCGACGCAGAGAATGAAGTAGAAAAGGAATGAGCAAGCGACAGGGACGGAGGTGACGGAGGGATCCCAGATGAAAGGGGACAAAAGACGAGTAAAGAAAATGTGTAGAATCCCTCGAAGGGATTTAGTTCCTTCACCGTCTCCTGCAGGAGCTACCATGGAAAATTACCCAGTTATTTTCAAAAGTCATTCACAGCAGTCTATATTTAAAAATCTAATTGATAGATGATTTATGGTTTCAACAGTTTTTTCAATGGATTCGAAAACGTTTCAAAAGTTGCACAGAATATGCCAATAATGATTTGAAATTAATTGACAAACAACTTGTGATGTACGATTCTCATGCTTGAATGATCGGGATGATAATTGCACTAAAAAAGAATTCATGTAACGCGCTTTCTTGTGAGCAGAAATCTTGGAGCACGTAATTGCGAAAAGCGCTTTGTAAGTTTTGTTGGGAACAGTTGCGAGTGAACGAGCTTGATTGCAGAAGGTCAGAGGGATCCGGTGGTCTTGGAAGAAGCAGCGGGTAGAAAAAATTTTTTATTCGATTCCCGCTTCTGTTTTCTACATTTCCTTCTCCTCGGTCAATCGATCGCGGCCTACACTGTCCCGATAAACCTACTTTAGGTTGCCGCGGCAACTAAGGCAAGACGCGTGTTGTCCTCAACTGAGATAACAGTTGTGTTTCATTCAATAACGCGCTCGGTTTTCTATGGCGTTTCGAAATTTCATCGTTTAGTTGAGATATTTTTTATGTGGAAACCGAATAGGAAAATTTTATCCACGCTGCAGCTTTTGTAAGGCTTCCAATAAAATCATATAATATTGCCAAATGCAACTTTATTTTAACGTGAAAAGTATCTAGTGTGTTTGTAAAACGTGTTTTCATTTAATATCTCAAAAGTACACAAAACGCGAAGAAATATTTGCCGGCATGAAATTAAACTTTGCCTAGGTAATATTAAATGCTATGTTATTAAATGCTAGATTAATTTGATCGGAGATCAAACAGATTTTGATACCATAATAAAAATGTTGTGCAGGACTGGGGAGGTTTGACCCTAAATTGGAGAAAATAATTTTTCATACACGAATCAATTGTGAAACATTAAAAGGGTACGCTAAGTGAGATGTATGTTCTTTGTGTGAATTTTGAGTTCAATTGTGATAAAGTTATTCAATTTTGTGAAAATGATTAAAGTAGCAAAAAAAGATAAACCGCGATGAACACGCACTGTCTGGCCAATCAAAATCGTTCTTTTCGAGCATGGAGGATTTCAAATATTAAATACATTTGGTTTAATTTTTTTATACTTCTTTACTTTTTTATACCAACTAAAATTTTTCAGAAACCATTAGTTGGCATGAATAAAGCATCGTATAAGTATACCTTAATAAAATTCTGAAAATTTTAGTTGCGAGGATAAAAAATGCAAAAGCATTTCAAATATAAATTCCCTTCTGAATGAAAATTTTACTTTTAACAAAAAGTGAGGTTCCACACTTCTGGAAGAGTGAAAAATTCACGAGTTTGCTTGTTAAATTTTCACTCTTTCTGGAGTACAATTTCACTTTCAGGAATTTGGAGAGTTGATTACAGAAGCGGCATTGCAAATTTCCAATATTTTCTATCTCAGAGAACTGAATATCACCACGGATATGTCATCAGACTGTGCTCTCGAATTACACAGTTTACTCGTGTACATACTGACAAGAGCTTCGCGTGATCATCGCCGGTGTAACGCCATACCCGAAACCCGAAGCTAGATCAAAGTATTCTACATGCTTCATGCTGACAAAATCACACGAACAGGCGCGCGCACACGAACGGCCTTATACGCGCCGGTGGCTCGTATAATTCGCCGGCAAAAGTTTCCTCGAGTTAGCGCGGATTTTGTTTGATGTCACATTTACGATAGGGCGTTTTTTTGGAATTGTGAAAATGTAAAGAAGAAGAAAGAGTGAAAATATCGCTACTCGGATTGCAGTGAATTTTCTACTCCAATAGAGTGGGATATGACTCTTTTAAGGCGAGAATCGCACTCTTCAGAAAGAGTTCGCATTTTTTGTTTTTTTTTTTCTAAAGCTTTTTCTATTTTTCCATAGGTTTTTATATTGTTTGTAACTTGCCAAAGTTTTTGGTTATTTTTTGCAATGCTTCCTTGTTTTTTTTTATCTTTTCGTTGGTTTTGAGATATTTTCGAATATGTTGAACGTTTTTTAGACATAGTTTTAAATATCAACTTCTTTTGTCTGATTATCAGTTGGATATCAAATAAAATTAATTCTCGGAGATTACAATAATCATTGTATTCATAAACGGGAAATTAGGCCTTTCCTGCATTTGACCAATGAAAAAAAAGGATTCCCTCTAATTATAAATGCGCTAATTGCAAAACGAGCTCGAACTCGTGAAGTTGGGGCACGGATAATGCGCGTTCGTGAAATCTAGGATGCTTTTGAACTATCCAAAGTATTTTTTTCATCGTTAAGCAAGAAATATCGCATTGCTATTTCAGCGAACAATTTTTCTTGCCGGTAGAGAAGAAAAAGAATGAACGTGAAACGCACGTTTGTACGCGTACGCAACTTCCTCACAGCGTAGCACTTTGCGCCAGAGGAGTGTAAACAGCCGCAGAGACACTCGCCAATCAGGCTTTCTGTCTACAGCCTCGTTGACAAGGTTTCCTCTGTGTCCTTCTTCGTATAGCTGCGAGCTTTCTCATGTGAATCGACCACCTTTTCCGAGGTTTTCGTATCAACTTTCGCTTTTTATTCTCTTGTCATTTGAATTCATAAAAATTTACAGATTCATAATTTCGACTACATGGTCTATTTTCTAGTTTAATCTCATGACTATTTTTTTGTCAATCGAAAAATTTTGATTATAAACATTTTCACTTTTTTGAGAAAAAGATGACAGATTTTTCATATTCTTCTATGTTTTTGCCTGCGGCGTTGGACTTTGTTGATAATAGTTTTTTTTTGCTGTTCTTCGAAGTACACTCTTTAGCCGTCCACAAAATATTATGAGTTACAAAAAGAGCATGTTTCAGATTTAATGAACTCTGTTTCCGCGGAGCTTTAAAATTTGAGAGACAAACATTCCGCGTCAGCTTTTTTCACGGTGTGTAACGGATATCGCCTTTGATATTCGATGCTTTTGTGATAATGAAAACAGCTACTGCTCTTTTAATCTCTTTATAGAATGTAACTAATGATGTAACGTCGTTTTTTATATTTTAATGTCTATGATTCGTGATGATTTTTCTTTGAAATATTGAATTGATTTCGATTCAGTTTTTTTCTTGTGAGAACTGCTCGGTACAAATGCCGAACTTTTTTCTCAATTGGATAAAAGTGAGGTTGGTCAAGTTGAAACAAATGAAGCTGGAATGAAATCGTGTCAAATTTATTTCAGAAATAAATAAAATTTCACGAACAAATAATATATTATTTGTTCGTGAATCAACTGATTTTTTGCACTAAAAATCCTTCAAGTTATTATGCAATTATGAAGTTCAACTTTTAACTTGGCTTTTAGTTAGGGCATGTAATGTTAAGTATGACTTGTTCATTATTTTTTATCAATTTTTTATCCCTTTTTTAGGGTAGAAGCGAGTTTATGAAGTGTAAAGTTTTTTAGCAATAAAAATATCAATTTTTGCAATTACATCCGAGCGTGACAGTTTTAAAATGAAGCTCATAGATTAAGCACTTGGAAATTTTGTATAAACGTCAATTACTTGAAAATCAATTGATTCGTTTGTTTACCTTGGCACCGAAAAGATTCAATATGATAGGTTTTTTTTTCTCGTACAATAATTATTATGAGTCTGCTTTTTATTTCAGTAAAAACATCATTCCGAATGAAAACAGTTCATTTCTCCTTCACAAATTTAATATAAATTTCAAATTCAACTTGAAAACAAATTGTTCACTTCGCTTTTGATTTGGATCAATGAGAAAACGTTTGAGCAACTTGCAATTACTCTTGTCTCGTCTACACCATCGCAAAATTGTCATAAACGAGATGGGCTAAGCAATAGTTACAGTAAATATGGTCAATTTTCTGTCTCCATTATTACCGCTAGTTTTTTTCGACATCATAAAATTTCATGCGTGGCACAATTTACAGCATTTATTATACGTGTAAACGACTTTCTTGTTTCACATTTAGTCCCTATTTGGATTTCTACTCCAACTATCGCTCTTGATAATAGAACGCGCGATTAAAACTCGGAGTAACGAATTCAGACGTTTTTCGAGCTTAATTTATTCGTATGCGTGATTCTTTGCGCGCGAGAAAAGTTTTGATTGATAGAGCCAAATTACTCTACATATTTGTTGAGGAGATACTTTTTCTCTCTTTTAGATTTGTCGCTCTAGGAAATTCAGAAAGTAAATTGCTATTTTTTCATAATGCATTACGAATTATCTTGGCGAATCTATTCACCACACGTCTTTTTGCACCCTGGCGCGTACCCAGAAGCATAATTAACACGTAAGTCACGAATCGTTCGAGGATCTAGAGTGCAATGTAAGTCGCCACACGACTAATGTATCCTGTCTAAAAATGCACTATGCAAATGAAGTGGAAAAGAATCGAGTAAACATCGTGGCGTTCTAATAATGAAATTCTGTTGTCGTGCCACGAAGCAATTTAAAACATATATATAAATCCTAAAAACTGTTTCGAACCTTGAAAAATAGTTTGAAAAATGGAATTTTGAATTTTCAAACTTTTAAGAAGGTAATCGAGATGAATGGTTGATACCGAATCTTGAGGAAGAGAGAAATTTTCGGGATGCTGTAAAGACGGGAAGCGATTTTCCTAAATTGCCGGCGGCGGCTAATTTGAAACGTCACGCGCACTGCAGCCACTTAAAATCGCTGTGCACACGCATGCAATTGCCAGCTCGCGCGCGCCCTCGCACGGAGGCGTCATACGAAAACGAGCATATCGTTGTCACTTCGGATGTCGGCCTCGACAATGCACCCTTCAGAAACAGGAGATTTTCACCGTTTCACATGAAACTTTCTCATTGGCTTAAATCTTGACAGAAACATCCCTGTCATAAAATATATCTGTTTTCTTGCATAAAATTACTTTTATTTCAGTTTGTTTCCCTATTTTCTACCTCACATTGCGTTTTTTTTCATCATTCATCATAAAGTTAGCCTGCCCTTCAAATGATATAAGCGAAACTTGGAGCACAAATATTGCAAAATTAATACAAGCGACTTTTAATCGCAATATTTCCGAGGCACAAATTACATTTACCCTGATTGGATTGAACCTTCGTGTCCGCGTTCTACCCCTTGCTCTGCATAACGTAAAATTAATTATCAAATTCCTTTTTTTATTTCATTGGAATGAAGAAAAGGAAGAACTGTCGCTCGACAAGGGAAAAGTTCTTCGACGCGCGAAACTGCAATAGAACTTTTTTAATGAAAATGTTCGAGTTTGACGCGCGACGTCAAACAATCGTCGTGTCGATATCCGGAGTCTTCCGCGCCTTTTTTTACTCGAAGGAAAACCAGAGGAAAGAGGGAGTGGTAGACGCGCTCGGTTACATTCGCGTGGTTTTTCTTGCTTTTTCCCCTTCGCACCTTTCACGTCTCCCTTTCCTTTTTTCTCTTTTTTGTCATGCGCGTATATCCGTCGTTATCGATCAGTCGACACTTTATCACGACGCGGTTACTTGCATGCTTTATCGGCCCACCGCATTATGGCAATACATCAATGCGATTTGGTTGCCATCTCTGGTATTCGAATCACTGTCAATGCAAGTGTAGGTAAATGACAGCAAATACCATCCAAAAGGTGAACAATTAAAGTTTGCGATCAATGATATTTTTATGAAATAATAAAACTGGCCGATTCATAGGTATATTTTGTTCTTTAATGATACATCAACAAGTCAAGCGTCGTTGAAATTGCAATGGATCATTTTCAATCAATGCTAGGGTAAGGTACTCTATGTTGTTACACTTTTTTATTTGGCTGCATAAATGTGAAAAAAAATTTTTTTTTCGAACTATTGATGGTTCTATTCGATAGCGGATGGAAAATACTACCTTTCTGAATTATCAGATATACAAAATTTCGATTTTTTCACACAAAAATTACAAATTTTCAAGATGATGATTTTTCGAGATTTTTCGAAAAGGTACTCTATGTTGTTACACCTCTTAAATCGGCTAAAAATGACATCAACTTTAACATAAATTACCATAAATGTTTATTTGAGACTTCTTAAAGACAGAAAAGAGTGAATATGTGAATAAATTCATACCTACTCTTATGTAAGAGCGTTTCAATGCGCACAAGTTCAATAAATGAAAAGAACGCCATATTTATTCTTAATAAATATTTATTAGGAATAAATATTTATTTGGCGGCATGGTGGCTAAAAACAATCAAAACAAGTCATTAGAACACTTTATATACGAGATCCAACAATGAAACATCATAAAATGGCGTCAGTTGAGTGTAACAACATAGAGTACTTTTTGTGTAACAACATAGAGTACAGGCGCTATTTTACTTCGAATGATGTCACACAAACACTATGTAAACAAATCACAAAAATCTTTCGGATCATGAAAGATATTGAATAAAACAACACTATGAATATATTTACCCTATGGTCGAGTCAGAAACTTTCACAAAAACACGACTTATATGACGATAAGAAAAAACTTTCTGAAACAAAATTTTACTTGATTTCTGTACAGCAGCTGTGTACACAAGTAAATGCTGGAACAACTTTTGAAAAACAAGCTGCTGTCGAAAGAAACAGATAACAGTTATCGGTAAAGTCAAATGTCAACTGTAATTACGAAAATTAGCCGTGTAACAACATAGAGGGCGTAACAACATAGAGTACCTTACCCTACATATTACTGAGCCGAAGCTTTTTGTCATATTGGCTGCAATTTTAGTTGTTACAACTTTAAAGACTCGTCACTGCATCCAAATGGCGTTCAACTACTTCTTGCTTGATGCAACTGTGAAGCATAGTTTTCTCGCTGTATTCAGTTACCTTGTCACAATCCCATTTTCCGGGTCTCGATAAGTTTTCCGAGGAAATTGAGAGTTCTGTCGCTCAATCCTATAGAGATAGTGAAAACTCGGTTTGGACAATCGAATGGTTCTTGAGCGACTTTTTGCTCGAGGAATAGCTAGTACAGCGAATTCCATTTATTTCAATTGACTGGAATTGCAAATAACTCGTTTAAACATAAAATAAACGAGATTTTATCGTAATTGCACATTTTCGAGATCGATAATATCTTGATGACGAAAGTTTTTAACCAGCGTGATGACTTTATTCACAAAAGCCGAATGAGAATGAATTATTGAATGAAATTTTTGCAACTTCTCTTGGTCAAAATGTGCTTCGTGAATGGAATGATTCATTGTAAGAATTTGTTATCAGTTGGATGTGAATAATGGCAAGTTTCCTGAAATTGCCGACCAAACAAGTGGCCGAGTCGGCAAACTTTTGAGTGTCATTGTAAACTTGAATATCAGTCGATCAGGATTCAATATGAGCCAAGGGAACATCCAAGTATCAGAGGCCTTTAACAAAAGTAGCTCCTGTAAAAGTAGGCTTTAGAATCATTCAGATGTTTGATGTTTAGTGCAATCGGGTTGATTATTGGAATAGACTGAAAAAACCCAATCATTTCGTTTGTAACCGAGTGGGTTTGAAAATCCTTTCTCAACTGCCTGAATAGTAAAATTGATTTTTAACAAGATTAAATTATCAGTATCACTGAAATCCTTGAAACATGATTGAATCAAGTTCTTGCTCTTTTGTGAGAGAACATTTTTTATCATTGCTTTTCCCTTTATTGCATCAGTATTGGTTCAAAGTATAAATAATTGGCACATCCAATTTTCGAAATCATAGATTGTGAATCTATTTTTAATTAAAACCCAGAGAAATGTGCGGGGAAAATTAATCTCTACATTGAATATTATACCTTCAGAATTGCAATTTTTTCTTTCTTTTTCCATCCGAAAATGAATACTTAATTAAATTCTGGTTTTTTATGATTGTATCACGTGAAATATTGAATTTTTGTATGCATTTTTCACTGCGTATACATATAATATAGAGCAACATTTTTCCACTGGATATCGACGAACTTCCAATTGACTGATAACGTAAATGGAACGTTGTCCATAACAAACTGCTATACTGCTTGGCAGTTTACAAGTTTTTCAACAACTAGCGCGTTCAAAACTCAACGATCCGAGAATCATGAGAATTTTGCGTGAAGATTGAACAAATGAGAAATTGTGGAAAAAAAATCGTTGAAATTAATTTGTTTCGACAATAATTGGAAAAAAGTAAACACCGCGTAAAACAATAATCAGTCGTGGTTGTGATAGAAAATAACAGTTACAATCTGAAGACATTATTGGATGTTAATTGCGCGCTGTAACAACTTGAATGAGTTCAGACTAAATCGTTAAGTGAAACGTTTTACAGACGCTGAGTCAAAGACCTCATATAAAATTACAAACAGGTCTGAAAACGTATACATTATTTATATAGGTATATTTTTTCACTCGAATAGTGATATCAAATTAAATCAAATAATACGGAATTTTTTAGAGAAAAAAACAAGAAATCTATCATTCGAAGTTAATTATTCAACACAAATAATAATCCGAGTAAATTTCTACAAAAACGAATGTTATTTCTCTGAACAAATTTTTTCTTTAGTTCAATTTAAATTTCAATCCTGAAACGTCAGGGAATGAAGGGATTTGTAAAAGTCCATTTGTTTACATTATTTTGCAATCGATGTGTGGTGAAGCAAATCTGATACTAAATAAAAATCAATGTTCCAACAGAAATGGAAGTACCAGGATATTGGACTTTTTTCGATACATTTAAAGGATTAATTTATTAATGCATGAAAAATGTTACGATTTTGGAAATAGCGCTGAACACGACGTTACCCCGTACACGCAGCGATGCAGAAATACCACTGCGTATACAATTTCTCATTTCACACACGTCCGCCCCATTATCAGATTACGTCAAATTTAGCCCTCGTCACGATTTCTGAAATATCAATGTTTCCATAGCTAATGCAGATGTATTTCCCCATCCCTTATTTCAAACAACCCTTTACGGATGTTTTCGAAGCGACGAATCTTTTTTCATCTAAAAATGTGGCTCGGGAAAAATTGTGCAGTGACGTGAATCGATTTTCCGATAAATGCGGAATTTCAAAGACAATTTTTGACGGTAAATTTGTTTCAACTCATCTTCATTTTCGTAACTGCAGGGAAGTAAAAATTATTGAGCGTGCAGTTGTGGAGGACAATTGTGTTACGTTAAACGTAAAAGTTTAATACGCCGAAACCCTTTAAAGTCATTGGGTTGCATATAAACACCGTAACTTTGTACTTGACTGTGATTCAATTCTATGGGAACTTTGCGTACATTCGGATACTCGACCGCCACGTTGACCAGGTTATTCGACAGGTATAGTCACGCGTGCGTACTGGCCTTTCTGTATATTGATCTATTATAATGTTCATTTTAAAGCTTGGTGTAATTTCTCAAAGATAGTGATAATTGGTCCGTGCCCCTTGCAATTAAACATACGTGTTAGTTACTTCCAACGACGCTGATTACAGGGTGCCTGGCGGTCAAGGAAAACCTGGAAATTAGAATTGTCAGGAATTATTTGTGTTTGGAAAAGTAGGGAAACTTTTTGAAATTTCGGTAAAGTTAGACAATCGAATAAAGTTCCAAGTTGCGCTATTTTTTAGACAGTTTCGAATGTGTTGAAAAAATAACTTTAGAGACCGAAAACTTTCATATTTTCAGTTTCTTGCCAGTAAAGTTTATTTGCGAAAAATTTCTTATCGAATGATCCTTTGATTCCATTTCTTTGTACCAAGATTTCAATAAGCGTAAACTGCGAAATTTACGTTGAGTGAAGTTTAAATTTTGTCAAACGATTATTATTCACTTTAATTAGTATGGATCGTCATCTCACTAGCATATTTAAAAAAACGAAACGACGAAAAATTGATGAATATTGGTCTCCAGAAAGTCCTGTAAAGGGAGGGAATTTGCTGCCGCATTGCATTTTTGTATTTGCTTAATTTTTAAACGAGTTGATAGAAACAGACAGTTTGAATTAAAATTGTCTGTCGGCAAGTTTTTAATTAAATAAACAAACAAACAAGTAGAAATGTCTTATTCGTTGTGGACTAATGAAACATTCAGAATAAAGTTCCCGAAGACGATAAATTTTGTAATGCTCTCATCGAGCAACAGAGTACATCCTCGTAATTATATTTATTTCCAAAGTAATACCATAAAAACTGCAACATCGAGTCGAATAGTAGAGTGGAAAGTGCGGAAAAATGAAATTATCGCCCTCGCAAATGTGCCGTAAAAGACGAGTGAATCGTTAACCGGTATGAGCTAAACTTGTAGTCCCTATAGGTAAAAAAAAGCTCACAGACAGAGCGGCGCTGTATCACGTGTAACGCAATGCTCGAATACTTCCCGTGGGCATAAGTGTCCGAGAACATACGATTTCGCGTTTTATATGCACCTCCGCGCGTACAATTACCCGCGTTACTCTATATTTAGTGACGGACAATCATTTCCCCCGAGCACACCGCGCCCAGCATCGACCGAACATTCCGCCCAATCGGAATAACTTTTGACGCTTTCCTAATTTGTTATTTTAAAAAAGTGCGAAACTTTTTCTCCCCGTCGCAACTGCGCGAGCGAAAGAAAAATTATCAAGCTTCTGCGATTGTAAAAACGTTCTCAATGTCAGCAATCGTTCGAGATGGAAAAAAGTCTATAAACTCAGCTGCGGTAAAAATTGTTTTTAAGGTTTCGGAGTAACATTTTATTTCTCTCCTCGCTCGACATTTTCGAATATTGTTTGTTCGATAAAACGTTTATCGCTCCTCGTATGAAAAGGATATTTTTTCGGATCACAATATATGATAGATGGATAAATTTGTATTCAACACTGTGCTATAAACGATCAAGGGTTTCGACTGCCCGGAGCGTACGAGAAGTCGTTGACTCTGGCTTCTTCGCCCGAGATCGAGCTAGGTCGATTGTGAAGAAATGCATGTATGTATTCGCTTTGCTCGTGAATACATGCGTGCCGTATGGTTCTACTAGAATTATCCTACACAGCTCGCGCTTTGCCTCTCCGCTACACCCACGTTTGCAAGAAAATATCGATGATTCCATACGTACGTACACGCGAACAATGACTAATACATTGAATCGCCTCAAACGTGCAGTTTAATCAATATTCGAATTGTGGAAAAATAATTGGTATTCAAAGTTAATTTTCTTCTTATTGAAACAGAAAACACGTGCTAATACCGCCCTTTATTGAAACAATAGTGAAAAATAACGTTCGTGTTCCTTGCATTTTCCGAGGCATCTTTAGAATTACGATTTTAACGACGCATTGAAATGTAAAATAAGTCAAACGATGAAATGATCCTAGACAGCGGCAAAGTCAAGACTGTCAGGCAACTCTGCAATTCAATTATCTCGAATTATGCGATACAAAGCAAAACGTAAGTCGGAGATATATTTTTATCGGGATATTTGAAGCATTCTTTCTGTTGCATTTTTTATTTATCGATTGAAAGTGAAGCCTTACTCCGTCAAGTCTCGTTGAAAATTGAGGATTTCCTTAAAACATGGCTCTATGACTAATATTCTAAAAATTACTATTCCGATATTTGTTTCAAGTTTAAATGCGATTTGTTGATGCGCGCATTGAAGACGGATTCAATGGATTTTGGGCAGAAAATTCCCGTTATAATTGTTTAATTTCGATAAAATTATCATTAGGTTATTTTAGATGATTCAGAGGCATTTGAAATATGAACCTACTTAGACCTCGAATTGATAGTCAGCGAAAAGATCTTGGAGTGCGTAAAGATGCAATGCACTCGTGCTTGAATCGATGCATCAAAGAGAAATGTTTCGAATGCAAATGTCGTGTAGAGCGCGACAGGTAATGGAATGATATTAGATTCAGCAGGCTGCATATCCTTAAATATTAGATGTTCATGCTTGATTCAATAGCATTGAATGGAAAAACGACCAATATTGGAAAAGTGATTTTTTCCCTGCAGTTAATCCCGGTTTACTAGACTCGTTATTTCAATTTGAAAAAGAAAATCCGGAATATGAACTCATAAAAATTAAAAGTTGAAGCTCCCAACGGTTCGAGTGAATCTAAAACAAAGTAAGTACATAAATCAAAAGAGTTTAACCGCGAGTATACCAATAATTCAGTGTTTCGGATAAAACGATATCGAGCATATGCACACGTCCCGCGAATATTTCACGCTCGGCTGGAGCTGGGGTCGTTATTCCTCAAAGTCGCGAAATACAAGGCAGAATTCAGCGACCCGCGAGGTTAGGATAGCGAGACTCGGCAAATAGCAATTTCGCATCAACATAGATTTACCAAATAAAAAAGGGGAAAAGTGAGAGAAAGAAAGGGATAGGTATTGCCCGGATTAAAACGCTATTGAAGCACACCAAAACGCTTGTAAATATGTCTAGGGTATGCGGAACAGGGTGACTGCTGGTGGCCTCCTCGATGAAATTGGATCCGTTTACTCTACGGATTCAATTGATTTTGGTCTTCGTTGCGCTCGCTCGCACCGAGACCACGAAAATTTCATTTGTATTAGAGATGATTGATAGAGAACGATTCAAAGTGCAGAATAAATGTTTTACTATGAAAGTGCATTTGCCTGTGTACCCATTATCCAAGAAAAAAAAACTTTTTTCTTAGATGGAAGATTTAATACTCGATTACATTAATTCAAACATCGAGCATCGATTTTCGCTCTTGTCTTGTCGAGTGTAAAATGTAAGCTCGATTCGCTGAAAGAACCAAAGAGGGTGAAAAAAAGGATTCTTCTTTGCGAATATTGTATAATATCAACTCCAATCGACCCTGCTCCAAGTGTATTTCGCTTCCGGGCTGCATTCATATTTATATCATACTCGCGAGGACACGAATACGGGTGTGGAAAAAAGGGCCGAGCGGGTAGATTAATGTATTCTCATCTTGTCTAGAGGCGGTTGATTCACAACGGGGTGGGTATTCTCTCCTAGAATATGCTTAATTACGGAGGTCGGAATAATATCCGTCTTCAGAATGGGAACAGATGCTGTAGAAGCTGGGAGATTTCGATTCAAGAACCCGGGACGATCATTCCGCGTGACTGAAAAGGAGCTAAAGGATCGTGGATAATGATTTTCAGTTTCTCATATCAAAAGATTTTTCAACTCTGCACGAAAAATTTGCGGTCGTATTTAATTTGGTTTGCTCGGAGAAGCTTGGAGCTTGTCCAAGATTCCAAATCATTATACCAATTCGCTCTAATGCAATCGAGCCTGGATCTCGTCCAGACTTGAAGATCCCAGATTTTGTCAAAATCTAATTCTATTTGGATTACGCCCAAACTCGGAATCTCCGTAAACGCAGTGTAAATTTCATAGTCTTAAATTTGCGATCGAAACTCGCCACTACTACTTAACTCTGATCAATGTTGGACTTTGGCCAGGTCTAATGTTATTCTAATGTAATCAATCTTGCGCCCCGAGCTAACTAGAGAGAGAGAGAGAGAGAGAAACAAATATATCGAAACTCGACATTTGAGCTCCGTTAACGATGGCCCTTGCTACTCTTTCCGCAAATAGCTTTTTCTTACGCTTTCTCCATTGTTTTTGTTTCAGGAACAAGGCAATACCGTCATCCTTGTGCAAGAACTCATCGATGAAAGCCAGCATTGCTAGTGACTCTTTTCTTCTACTCCTTCTTCTTCTTCATTTTCTTTTCGAGAGACCGGATAAGGCTTGGAAACGTGGCTCGCAGGAAGCCGAGGCTTCACATTTCGCTCGTAATTGACAGTGGCGAGCGGAAGGAGAAAGGCTCGCCCACAAACCTCGTCGTCCCACACAAAGATCGACCCACGAGCGACCCGAGAGGAACAGAAAGAATCGGAAAAGCGAAAGGAAGGAGACGAGATTTAAGAGTAACCCGGCAAGAAACGAATGATCCCGCCACGGCGCAAAACAAAATTTCCTCCTCGGTCTTGATAAGTGGAGAACGCAGGGAATAAGAATTTATCGGGTTCAATGCTCCGGTTAGCGAGGACCGAAAGCTCGAGGTATTTTCCGTTGCGGCCTTTCCCGAGCTGTTACGAATCGTAAAAAATGTAGGAATCGGAAAACTGTGGAGAAGCAACGCGCAGCCTCGGGGGACAGATGGGTTAAACGCGAAAAGGATGGCGCCGTTTCGGGCCTCACGCAAGATGGCGCTTATGACCCTCCGAAAGCGCAACAAGTGGCGAAAGAACTGATTTTAGGACGGATTCGTTCCTAATGAGTGATCGTTGGCCGAAGGTCCATGCAAGCATTTTTGGGGCGGCTCGAGAAACGCGGTAGCGATGAAAATCTCGACAAGTGAGGCAAACGTGCCTCTTCTGGGCACCGTCGGGCCGCGCTGCGTCGTCAAGCAAGCCACGGTCAAGCGCTGCGTTGCCGCGCTTCTCTTGATTTCCATTGCCAGCATCTTTTATTACACGCATTACATCATCACCAGTCCTTTGTCCAGGTTAGATTACTTTCATATACCTATTATATCTTTAGCTTGGAGAAAAAACTATTGCAATGTTATGAACTATCTTCTCAAATGACTCTCGTTTATCCTGCAAATAATTACAATTACATTTTCTTCAGTTCTCTTCCTTAGAATCTTGTATTTTTCAACTGATTTGACTTTAAGACCGCTCATTTTTTTCGTTATTACATTTTAAACAGTTCGCCTGTTGAACATTTCGAAAATAGTTCTCCACTGAGGAACAACATATGATTTTGTTTATGTCAAGTGCTATCGTATCCTAAAGTCCTAAAGTCCTAATCCTAAAGAGAATTAAAAAGGAGATGTAATCACATGAACATTGCGCATGGTCGCGGATTAAATCGAAAGTATCGAAAGGTAGCGAAATCGTATAAAGCCTCTTCCGCGATTCTGATTGGCTCTCGGGTGTGTCATGACACACGATTTACGCTTTTACGCGGAATAAAATCGTGGTACCTGCATCGTTCGTACGTGTTTGTACTATGTAATTAATAGAATATTAGTGCGTGAATCGTGCGTGGAAATAATTCAATAGAGTTTATATAAGGAAGGAGATATAATCATAAAGAGAATCGTACGCAAAATAATCATAATAAAAAAGTAGGGTCAAATTATAATTTCAAATCAATATGGAGCGCGAAGCGCGTTAATCTAGTTCTTTAAAAAAATCATGTCACTCCTCAGTGATCAACTACATCAATCATTTTCAACAAGTGAATTGTTTTAAATTCAATCACGAACATGATGATTGTCGCAGTACAAAATCGATTGAAAAATATAAAATTTTAAGGAAAACAGTCAACAGTTTTCATACTACTGTCACAATGTCTATTGTTGTTCATTTTCGTTCAGTAATACTTTTTGCGGAACAAATGAGATTCATTTCAGTGGATATTATGACAATACTGTTGGAAAGATAGTTCGAATCGTAAAAATAATTTTTTTCATGGAACGCTGATTTTCGTGGAAGCACACTACCTTAACCTTAAGAGCATTCCGGAGTCGAGCGGTCAGTAAGACAGGTCTTATGTAGGCTGTTCGTGGCAACTCGACTCTAGACCCCTCACGATGCCCATGCAAAATGGATTTTCGTTCATCGTCTATTTTTCCGTCTATAGTAAAATTCTTCAACTCTAGAGCTCGATTAATCAAAAACTAAATCTGCGTTGTCTCCAAATTTTTTGCATATTTTTATCATGTTTTTTTTTATAACGTACTCGGTTTTTTATCCAAATCACAAATCGCGTTTGTACGATACTGAGAATATCGCAATTTCCGATACTTCAATGCGATTTCACTGTTGAAAGTAGCAACTGTGAAGTGAATCATCTCGCAAACAAAAATTGACGAATCATTTAAATTTTACCAATGTTTAAATTATCATAGATCTAAGTTTGAACAATTGTCTGAATACATTGGCTTTAAGCCGAAACCGTTATTTTTTGTTTTGCATGTATTTGTTTGAGACGAATCAAAGGATTCATCGTCTAAGGATGATTTCCGCGATTAAATTTCAAAGTGCTTTTCTCCGATGATTTCAGAGTTCAACGATACAACTAGACGAATCTTGATTGTTCGAAGTAAACAATTAACTTGACCAAATCAAGAAAGCAATATCGGCAAGTTTTCTCGTCAGTATTAAATGACATCGAGAAAAGACATGATTTGTTTACTTGGTCCTGATTTTCAACCTTCGACGGTTAATTCGACGGTTAATGGGTGTTTAGTTAGTTCCAGCTGTAAATCGCGCATGTTCGTTTCGTCATTCGACGTTACATTTTTCCTTAATCCGATTCGTTTATAGTCGCGCCTATCCAATGATCGTTGAAATGTAACAGACCTACACGGGAAATCTGGTATTCTGAGAATGTTTTGCGAACAATGCCAGAAGCTGATGTGTGTAGGTACAGCGGACACGTGCACGCGGTGGGTAACTCGATTCGTGGTCGAAGATACCGCAGCCTTCGGAGCCGTGACCACGTAATTCGGTACTTCCGAACTGCGCGCTGGCAAACTAACTGGCCATCTCAGGGACGACTCCTTTTTGGTTCGCTAGTTTGATGGTTGAAAGTTATCTCGGTTTTGGAAAATACCGAGCTTGTGCCCGAAGATAAATGGCTCATTAAGACAAGACAAGGCTCGAAATTTATGGCGGGATGAGAAGAAGCATTCTCAACGTAATTGAGAAATGTTCGGACAGACCGTTGGAATTTTCATCACTTATTCTTAAGAAATGATAATTTAGTTGAAAATAAAAGATCTCACTGCACATCAGTAAGATCCATAACATTCTTATCGACCCTCTCCACTTGATTCAAGTGCGTTTCGTCACAAATGAAGAAAGAACCGCTCTGGCGTGACATACATTTTTGTAGCAGGAGAGTATTGTTTTGAGAAGCGATTGACGCGTTTGTGCTGCACATATTTACTCTATGACAGCGACAAATACAAGTCCGTTCTAGCCTATTGTCAAGTTTGCGATTGACCTGCAATCAACTGACGCCATCCATGCAAATGTCGAATTCCACGGTGTATTCACCGCTTCGATTGGCAGAGAAATTTTTGTAAACTATCACACAATGTTTTGTTACAATGTCTCTTTGCGTCCCTTGTCTTGAAAATCGTAACAACAGATTTCAATTTTAAGCATCGGTATTTTGTTCATTGCGATCTGACACATGACGCAGTGAACGTGGGAAGAGATCAAACTTTCAGTAACTTTAACAGCAAGCAGCTTTGTTCAATAGAATTTCCATCCGAGCACCCGTATTATTCGCTTCGCTTTGTATTTCGCATAAACCCTAAAGGGTATTGTACATACAAGTAAATTTTGTAAATTTCCCGTGTAGAGTATCGATTTATTCGTTCGGCAGGCATGAAATATTAATCCCTGCTGAGGGCAAGGCTGGCGTAATTAGCCTGGTCACGCGCTGCGCCTCATATTGCCTGTGTATCGAAATTTTCATTTTACATGCAAATTTCTGTTGGATTGAATGTTAACCCAATTTATGAACTTTATAGTTAACCGAAAAATTATACTTTTGTTTTTTTGTGCTAATGAAAAATTTGTGTATTTTCGGTAAAAATTAGATACCTACAGTCGATTAGAAAATGTTGTATTGTGTCTTGATGAAAGTATTTTAGCAGTTGAGGATAATATTAAATTTGTCGAAAAGATTGTTGGATAAGTTCCTCAATTTTCGAATAATTTGAAACTCGAAACAAGAGAATGAGAAAAATTTTCATACCGGAAATGCTTTCTCTCTTTTCAAATTCTGGTCTTTTAGACTCGCGAAGTAAGTATAGAATATAGAATTGGAGGAAAAGTTTGTACGGGCGAAAAAGTGTTATTGATTATAAACGATTCCGAGTAGATTATTCATCGTCCATTCTCGTCTATCTAGTTCTAGAAAATATCGTGCCGCTGTGAACTTTTTATAGCTCACGGAAAACACTTTTTCTCTGAGTAAAAAGAAAAACAAGATATCACCTTTTATACTCTTCAGATTATTAGAAGTACAAGTTTTTGCGAGAAAAAGTTGATCTCTAAATCTTACCATGTAATATAAACTTTTCTTCAACATCTTGGACGTTCCGCAAGATACAAAACTTTGAATTTATCAAAACTGTTCTACTTCTATATCCCGGTCGATGTGAAAAAGGAGAAATTCGAAAGTTTTCCCTTTCAGCGTGCAAGGGTTGTTCGTGCGAAGCATAGAGCTGTTCATCTCGAATAATCATCGACCCAACCCCATCTCGTAATAATTTCAAACACATTGAAATGATGTACGAGCGCTGCCGCGTGTAAAATTAACGGCATAATATCAGCCCCTTCAAAAGAAATCTTTTCCGAGTGCAGCGTTAATAAAGATTCCCCCCCCCCTCACCCCCCGCCCTTCGGGCATCGGCCGGGACCTTGTCCCATAAATCAGCCGAATATCTAACCTCACCGAAGCCACGTTCGGCTTTCTATTCGAGAAATTAATTCGGCAGCCCTGGCAGGTGCAGAGAAGCAGGTTAGGGTTTCTCTCAGCGGGCAAAGGTCCTCAAGTTTATCGCTCGATAAGCGTCGGATCGGCATCCGCAGTATCTTCGAAGAACGATTGGCGCGAATTCCGGAAGTCGCAGCGTACCAAGGACGCATAGTTGGTGAACTCGGCTCCTCTGCGGTAGAACTGGCAGGATCGACCCAATTCAAATCAGGATGTATGAGGGGCATATATTTCCGTAATGTAACCAGTCCAATTCCAGTCATCGCTCCCCGCCTCGCTTTCGAGTTATACG
This sequence comes from Zelostemma sp. ZL-2020, assembly GCA_022816865.1. Lineage (NCBI taxonomy): Eukaryota > Metazoa > Arthropoda > Insecta > Hymenoptera > Platygastridae > Zelostemma > Zelostemma sp. ZL-2020. Next base: position 26,441 of record JABFQM010000845.1, read on the forward strand.
ATTTAACGAGATAGTGGAGGTGGCGGAGAAGGCGCGGAGGAAGCGACGATTGCACGGTTAATTAGAGAGGACGGCAACCGCGACGCTTCATCGCTGCCGTCGATCCGAATCGATTCGATATGTGTAATGCCGTTAGCGATGAAGGCAAACGCCGCCGGTAATTCGACTCTTATAATACGCGCGTCGAATTTGAATCGGGCTTCTTTTTCATGCCGAAATCGCAGAGCGTCTGGAATGATTTTCATTAATCTTCCAATTCCCTCGTCTTATATCGCTCCTGCACTTTGCTAAACGCGCAAAGTTCCTTCTCCTAACTTTGCTAACAAAAGGTAGGGCTTTTCACTTAATTATACCTCATCTACTGGATTTTGTTTGATAATTATCCTGACTGGAATGAGCGTTTATGAATGCTTCTCAGTCTCCGTAACTTGTTAATTTACACACTTCATTAATCAACATTCTGTCGTTATTGTTTGCATTTGTGGACGCTAGATTTTCCGTTTATCGAGTTTGTTTATTAATACATCAGTTTTGAGCCTTCATCTCACGGTGAAGCCGTGAGTATAATTAAGTTACAAATGAAGGAAAATTATATTGTTCACTGAACAAGCAAGTTGTAGTTGAAATTATTCAGTATTACAGAGCATGACTGTACTTTTTTTACGCCTTATAATTATTTATGTCTCATTCGAATACGCCGCATTGTTACGAATATATTATCAGTATTATCATACTCCAATATTCAGTTACAAAGTAACATTAATTGAATACATTTTCCACTATTATTCATGTAAACACGTGGACATTGATTACAACGGGCGAAATAATAGAGTAAAATGATGAAAACTTCACTATTATCTACGATTGTATTGCAATTTTCATGTATTAGTCGTACTTTTAGTATGAATTTTGAAAAATCTAAATGTCTCGCATTTATTTTGACTAATGTAGGAACTTTCTCAATGCATTTGGAACGTTCGCACCCCAGCACTGATTCGCAAGCGCTGGAATGGAATTGCTGATTAAAGATTAACGAATCCAATAGTTCATTCCCATTGGATTGTTTCACGAGAAATTATGAAATGAAGCGAAAGATAAAAGTATGGCGTTAACCAGTTGTGTACAAAAGAAATTCCGCTGATAAAAAATACACTATGTTCTTCATCATCTTGCAAATTCAACTTGTTATCTCCGTTTTCTTTGTTTAACAATTTGATTAGAAAATGTAGAATTTTTTGAAAAAAATGGCAGAACAAACGTTTGTTTTATTTCATCGAAATAATAATCAGAATATGGCGCGTTATTTGCTATTAAGGCGGTTTGTCCGCGGTTAGGGGAGAACGGGGTATTGCGGGACACCTAACAACAATTGTCAATATAAATGAATGTTTGGCAGTAACTTAAGAAACAAAAGCGCAGTAATATTCTTTATTGTTTTCTTTATGTATTCGATTGC
>JABFQM010000846.1:0-27842 GCA_022816865.1 Zelostemma sp. ZL-2020
CAAGAAAAAGTCTGACAAAACTCTGACACTTCTCTGACCAAGTCGAACAATTGAAAACTTCGAAAAGAGGACACAGTGTCAGAGAAAAGTCAGAAAAAAGGCAGAGTTCTGTCAGACAATAGTAAACATAAAAGTCTGACATGTAAAAGGTTGGCAGAGTTTGGCAGAGTTTGGCAGAGTTTAGCAGAGTTTGGCAGAGTTTGACAGAGTTTGGCAGGGTTTGGCAGAGAAATGCCAGAGTTTGCCAGACTTTGGCAGAGAATTTTTTACACAAGTGTAAAGTTTGTTCAAAACTTTCCAAGATATTGAAAAATTATATGACAAATAAGGGGTTTTAGACTTGAACATTTTCCTTCGCTAACTGGCTTTTATTTTATTTTCAAGGTTTGCGATTACGTGTCAGTTGTTCCGACTGGAAAATTAAAACATCGTTCGCCGCCTTTTCTAAGGAAGACAACATATCACACTGTTCTCGCATACAACGATAGAGACAGTTCCGAAACTTGCTTCTCTGCACGCTAAAACTATCTTCCGAGGTTATCCTGTTTATTAGGCCTCTTGGCTTTTTATCTTGGCAATCCTTGGCACATTTTTTGATTCTTTCCTGGAAATAAAATGAAGTATGAGAATGAGTATAAGGTTCTCATTTCCTGGTGCTTTCGCTACTCACCGATGATCTAATCCGTATTTCATTAAGATATTTCGTGAATTGATGATTGGGTAAAGCACATCTAAATACACAATTTAGCACTGAGTCAAGCCCAGAAATTTCATCTTCGTAACATTGCGCTGTACATTCATGCTTGTTGCACTGTAAAAATACAAAAACATAGTTACGTATATAATTTTGTTTTCGGAGTCAAGACTTTTGTAACTTTTGCAACTTTTGTATTGAAAAACTCTCGTTTATTTAAAGTTGCTGGAAATATAAACGATTCTTCAATTTTGGAACTTTCAAATGAGTGAGAGTTAAAATAAACAAGACTTTACTGTACACATAAAAAAAACGAAAATTCGAACCTTACATTATTGAGAGAAGAAATATCTGATTTTGGAATACTCTATTCTTAATTTTTTGAAAATATCGAATAACAATAATGAAAATTCTTAAAATGTAACCTCAAAATATTCACCTCCATTTTAAATGAGCTCTCCCAGCATTTTTTCAATATGATCTTGTTTCGTTTCGCTTGTGCAGCAGACATTTTGTAGGGCTTATTTGATTCACAATCGTTTGAAATGAGAATTTCAAAAGAATTGCGCACTATCCGTTTCACCGTGGCGTCTGACTATTCCGGCATTCCGTGCGTGCCTCAGTGTGCATGCAAGCGTATCCGGGTTAGCGCGCATATTTTCGCCCGAAAAGAGTTGCAAATTAAAATTATTATTCATCCGTATCTTATAATTTTGAAATCTCATCTTTTTTTAAACTTCCATCGTTGGATTTTGAATGTATTGCACATTTTAATCGATGCACAGAGTACGATGCATTTAATTTCCGAAACATGCAAACATTATTGAGCCTGATCCAGAGAAGAACAGCGTTTTTGAGGACTGCAGTCGTCGTCGCAATAATTCATGTGATTTCAAGCCTCGGCTTTTCCTTGGTCTCACATTCGCCAAAAAAAACCTCAAGCACCCGTCGTAACGTACTATTTTTTTCAATTCAAATTCGTTTTTGCCGCGCTGTTCGCGCAGGCGCAGCAACGAAAGCCGCCATTGTCTTTAATCTACGCCGCGGCGGCGGCAGACGCTTTCAATGTCGTCCATAACCACACTTTTCGTCATTATCGTGTAAAATGTAATGTTCTGCTGGGTGTCGGGTCTCTCTTAGATTTTACGTCAAAGAACGCAATTTGTTTCACGATTTCTCCAAAATAGAAAACCGGTAAGAATTCCAAGTGATAATTTCATCTTATCCACGTATTTTGGCGTTTCTTTGTCGGCGTAAACAACCGGTTCGAAAAATTCGTAATCTTGGTTAGTTCCGCAGAATGATTTTGTTTTTCTTAGATAGTTTTCATGGAAATCTCAACACGCGGAAGAAATTTCATAACCCAAAATCATACGTAAATTAAAAATTTGTGTTCGATGCGCAAGTAACGGTGTTCGAGACGATTAGAAAGTAAATATCATTTCAAAAAGCATGGTAAAAACTCTAACGGTTTTTAAATGTATGGAATGATTAGTGTTTTCAATGAAAATCGTAAAGATTTTTTTCGTAGACGCAAATTTTCTTTCTTTGTTCAATAGATTCAGTGAATAAAATACATTAATTCAATAAAAACTTTTTTCGAACATTTATTTCGAATGACTTTTTTAACTGCGCAAATAAACTAACAAATCGAATTTTTCTCTCAATTTTCATAACAATTAACATTTTTTATTATATAATGAAATGTTCATAACAATTTTGTGTTTATGAAATGGAAATAGTGACAATTATTTTCGAATGGGACAAAGGAAAATGAGACGTAGAAATGAAATGCGTGACAAATTTGGTATTCCCACATTTCCCCGGGAAGAGTGGGGATAATTTATGTTACAAAAAAATTCAGCCTCAGCTTAGATAAATCGACATCCCAACCGTTTTTCCGGTAAAATGTCGGAAAAAAATGTTCACTAAAAAAGTGTTTATTCTTAAAATTTTTAACAATCAAGAATTCTAAATATTACGATAATAAATTATTCGTTTCTTCTTCGACGTAAGTTTATACTACGAGTTCTAATTTTCCCGAGTATTGAGCTCAATTTTTGTTCAACTTTTTTCTTCCGATATTTTATTCAACAATGTCGATTTTACAACAGTCACGTTATTTCGAAACACGAACTTTCCAATTAATAAATTATCTTTATTTCGTACCAACCATGTATGGACTGGTATTTAGCTTTGAGTTTGTGATAAGCGAAAAATACTAGATAACATTTATTTTCGACCACATCGCCTTCCACTTAACATTCCTGGCTCCTTATAATGTTTGAAAAATTGGATTTTAATTACGCTCGATTAATAAGCTGTCGAAAGTCAAAAGTTAGTTAAGCGGACCTCTTTAAGTCCTGGCGTTACAGAAATAATTGTATAAAAGGAAAAATGAATCACAACGTAATAAATCTCGTAAATTATGTTCTAGCTTCGACCAAAAGAAGAACGCAGAGGATTTTGGTTCATGAGAGAACCACAGCTATAAAATCGTTATTTACTGCATAGAAAGCAGTCAATAGTTAGAAGATGCCAAAAGAACGACAGTAGGTATTTTTGGAAACAAATAATCTGCAAAAAATTATACTTTTCCTTTGGGAAAAGTAAAAACAGTCGTTGAAAAAGATGTAATCTGCATGTAAAATGCAACATTGCAAAAGAAGTAAAATCGAATACTGTAGAAAAATGGATTGTAGTTCTGGTATTAATTTCTTTTTTCATTTGCCAGTTCGTACTCATCGGCTTACTCCAGCTCATACTCTCGCGACCGAGATCGTGACAGAGAAAATGAGCGTGGTCGTGGTGGAGGAGACCGAGGTGGTGGTGGAGGAGACCGAGGTGGTGGTAGAGGAGGTACTGGAAGAGGAGGTTCGCCGCCGCCCCATGGATCGTATCAAGAAAGGCACTCCGGTTATCATCCGGCTCATCCTTATGCCGCGAATCCGTACCAGCCTTCGTCGTCGTACATGCCAGACCAGAGATCACAAGGTCGAGGAGGGGGTGGCCGTGGCCGAGGTGGGCCTGGTGGCTATTCCGATTACCGACAAAGAGATGAGCGATCTGATATGAGAGGCGGGGATTCATGGCCTCGGCGAGGAGGGGGTGCACCTGGCGGTGGCGGTGGCGGTGGCGGCGGCGGCGGTGGTGGCGGCTACGGCAGACCTCCATCAGATCGCTTTGCTCCACCTGGGGTTGGGATCTTTTCTATAAAAATTTATATATTCTGGAATAATTATGTTTTTTATAATGCTTTTTTGTCCTGTCAACAGCCTGGTGGTCTAGCACAGTACGGCAGAGTTCCATTTGAACCTGAAGTTAGTAGCGCTCCTCGTGGGGGTAATCAACCCTCAGGTGAATACACTCTCGCCCATTTGATTTCTGTGTTAAATATTTTTGAATCCAGAGACTTTCTCATTTTTGTAAGAATGCCGTGATCTTTTGTTTAGTTTCAAAAACTGCTTTTTCAACAAATACAAATGGAATGAAAATTGTTATTAAGGGAAATGTTTAATTTTCTTTTTTTAACAGAATCCGTTCCTGTGGAAAGAACTGGCCCCAAAGGAAGGCGCACTTTGCCCGCTGATATTTTGATAACGCGTCCAAGAGATCTCGTAACCAAAAAAGGTGATGAATTTCAGTGCTTGGGAATTTTTGAAGATTTTTAAGCTGAATTTGATGAAATGGAAAATTGATTTTATTTACTCATTTGATATTGATTTTACAGGAACAAATGGCCAGGCAGCGCTTCTCCATGCTAATTACTTTAAACTGATATCGCGTGCTCAGTGGTGTCTGTACCAGTATTCGGTCGATTTTTCTCCTGATGAAGAAAGGACCATTATTCGAAAAGGACTTCTCAGAGTTCACCAGGCTCAATTGGGTGCATATATTTATGATGGGTCTGTCTTGTACACGTCGAAAAGATTGCCAGAGGTGAAACTTATGAATAAATTATATTTTGATTTGTTAAATATGTTTGTTCTTTTATATTAATGATTTGTTGTTTTTGTTATAGAATCTCACTTTGGTAGCACAGAGAAATGTCGATGAAACAAGCATCAACATTACAATAAAATTTGTTGGCGAGATGATTCGAGGAGATCATCACTACATGCAGTTTTTCAACATTATCATGAGAAAATGTTTGGATTTTTTGAATCTGCAGCTCGTTGGCCGCAATTATTTTGATGCAAACAATAGGGTAAAGTGAAGAAGTGTTAAACGAAGCAAAAAATAGAATGGAAATGAACAATTAACAACTTTCATTGATGTTTCAGGTTGAAGTCAGAGAGTATAGATTGGAGCTTTGGCCCGGGTATTTGACTTCAATTCGCCAGCATGAGCGCGACATACTCATGTGTGCTGAAATAACGCATAAAGTTATGCGACAGGAAACTTTGTATGACATTTTGTGCGAAGCCTACCACAACCCTGGTAGTTCGAGAGATTGGAAGGTGAATTTCTGAATCTGAAATGATCAGTTTTTCCAAAACTTCAGGAAATTGTAATATTTTTTCCATGTTTGAATTCCAGTCCCTGTACTCGAGCCAAGTCATCGGAATGGTTGTATTAACTGATTACAATAACAATACCTATCGTATTGACGACGTGGATTTCAGCGTCACTCCAATGTCGACGTTCACAATGCGCAACAAAGAAGAGACGTCTTATAAGGACTATTACAAAAATAAGTACAACATTCGCATCAAGGAAACTCAACAGCCATTGCTTGTCTCACGAGCAAAAGCGCGTGATCGTAGAGCGGGTCAAACTGAGCTGGTTTACTTGGTCCCGGAACTCTGTCGCACAACTGGTACGTTTCAATTACCATTTTCTTCGATTACGATGACTTCGAAAATTGAAGTTATAATATTTTTTACTCTTCAGGACTCAATGACAACATGCGGAAAAACTTCCAGTTAATGAAAGCCCTCGGGGAGCACACGAGGGTATCCCCGAGCAAGCGAATTGAAAAACTAATGACTTTTAATCGGCGACTTTATGGAGAACCGAAGATTGTCGAGGAGTTGAGCAGATGGGATTTGGAGCTCGACCGGAGTCTTGTTGAAGTGCCAGCCAGAGTATTGCCCATCGAAAAGATCCGTTTCGCTCGTGAAAAAATCTGGGATGGTGATTCTGCGTACGACTGGACGAAAGCTTTCAGAAACTGTGAAATGTTCACGCATATGGATTTGTCGAAGTGGACGGTTATAACATTTTCAAAGGCTCGCCAGGAAACCAGGGTGATTTTTTTCTTCCATTGCGTTTAAATATTTCAATAAATGCATATTTGAAGTTAAATCAATGAACAATTTCGAATGTTTTAGAATTTCCTGCAAAATCTGACAAGAGCTGCGAGGGGGATGAATTTCAACATTGGAACACCTGAAATCATCGAGATCAACGATGACCGAGCTGGAACTTACACTTACACGATTGAGCAAATCATGTCCATGTCCAATCCTCAAATGATCTTTTGTGTTGTTTCTAACAATCGCGCCGATCGCTACTCGGCCATCAAAAAGAAGTGTGCCGTTGACAGGCCTGTTCCAACGCAGGTCGTCGTTTCAAAGAATTTCAAGAAGGGCATGTCCATTGCGACTAAAATTGCAATCCAACTCAACTGCAAGATCGGAGGAGCGCCTTGGATCGTTGAAATTCCGTTGGACAAGATTATGGTTGTTGGCTTCGACGTGTGCCATGACACAAACACAAGAGGCAGAGATTTCGGTGTGGCAGAAGTTTTACAACTTTTAAAATTCATTTTCCTTCAAGAACAATTGCAAAATGGTTATTTCTATAATGCTTTTTTTATCAACAGGTGCCATGGTTGCTTCGATGGACAAGCACTGTTCCCGATACTACAGCGCAGTGAGCGCTCACACCAACGGCGAGGAACTTTCGAACGATCTGTCGCTGAATCTTATCAAGGCCCTGCACAAGTACAAAGAGTTCAACCAGACGCTGCCAAATCGTATTATCATTTACCGCGACGGCGTCGGAGAGGGGCAGATCCCCTACGTGTTCGAACACGAGATTGGAAATGTGAAGAAAAGGCTGGCTGAAGTTTACGGAAAACCCAACGAGCCGAAAATGGCCTTTATTCTCGTGACAAAGAGGATAAACACGAGGCTGTTTTACAATAACAACAACCCACCACCGGGTACCGTTGTTGACGATGTGATTACGAATCCTGCAAAGTACGACTTCTTCATTGTTTCCCAAGAAGTCAATCAAGGCACGGTCTCACCCACCGCGTACAGCGTTCTCCACAGCAATGTTGGTCTCGACGCTGACAAACTTCAGAGGTTGACGTATAAGTTGACCCACATGTACTACAACTGGTGTGGAACCGTGAGAGTTCCAGCACCCTGTCAGTACGCTCACAAATTGGCTTTCCTTGTGTCTCAAGCTATCCACAATCAGCCTCATACCTATTTGGACACGCTGCTTCACTTCTTGTAAAGCGTTTTTTTCGGTTTTGCGCCATTTATTCCTTTTATGTTTTTTATGCTATTAGAAAAATTACTTGATTTGTTTGATTACACGAATTTTGAGTTAAAATGGAGAAATGGATCCATTGACTGTGTTAGAATAAGATACGGCCATAAATGAAAAGGTATATCTCAGAGGCTGGGACTCATGTAACGAAATGTTGGGAGTGACATTTGTTTGCAGTTATGGTTTGAAAGTTAGAATAAGATTTATTGGAAGTCTGAATAAGATGTACATTTTTCTTTTTTTTGAACGCAGTCCGAAACTGCATTTTTGTTCGTTTATGTCTTCTTTAGTTTGCACTTGTAAGATTTGTATGTCTGTTAGAAAAAAGTGCTCCCGCGAAAAGACATTATTTTTATATTACAAAAAATGTTACTTTAGTGTAATATGGTACAAAATAAAGGTAATACATATTTTATAAACGATTATTGTTTCAACTTTTTTTTATTCCATGTTCCCTTTGAGATTGGGAATGTTTATTTTGTCTTTTTCTTATCATTAACTTGAAATTTTGAAGTAATTAAGAAAATTCCAGAAGTCTAGGTGTTATCAATGTTGATTATCAATAGAAAAATTGTCGGTTGACAAATTTATTTAATCATGCAAGTTTTACGGAACAGAAAATATATCGATCGGGGGCCCAATTCTTGAATCCGTGAGAATAAATATCGCGTGCGATAGAATAGCAAATCGTATACGAAAAAAGCACGTGAATCAAGCTCCAGACTTACGTCATCTAAGAGTTATTTATGAAATTTGATTCTTGTCTAATCGCATGAGCTCTCTCTTCTGAAAATTACGGGATATTGAAGTGCAGAATCAGCTGTATTCAAAGAAATGAATGTTTCTAAACCATATTAAATCGCATTACAAATTATCAAACAGTTTCGAAAATAAAATTCTCGATTTTTAAAATTTCCATTTCAAATCGCCGGAAACTCATATGTTCCAATTAAAGGGCGTGGTATCTTTGACGTAATTAAAATAGCCTTGATTACATAAAATGGACGCGTTTTACATGAGCAAAAGTTTTCTGTTTTTTGTTGGAATTTAAAAGTTTCATTAAATACTCAACCACGAATATTATAATGCGAAGTCAAATCACGTTAGAAAGATAAAACCAGTCAGTTTATAATTGAAAATATAAAATATTTGCGTTCGAACGTTTTACCGAGTTTCAAAAAATGCCGCGGTAATGAACCAATCAGAGAAGAAGAACGGTCTAACCATGAATTCCGTAAATCGAAATCAGTTGAAGAATTTTCTTTTAATTTTGAGTTGCATATCGTTGGAAATAATTGGAATTTGCGGTTTGAATTGAAAAAAACCATTTTTTTCTTCATTCGAACCGGAAGTCGCAGTGGGGAACGCTAAACCGGAAGCACGCGGCTCGTTCATGTTGTGCAACAGGAGCCGACGCTTCGAGCTTCGAGTCCCCTGCTGTCCCCTGCGAAGCACGTACACGGCGTAGGCGTAGGTGCCAGTCTTGAAAATTCTATCGATGGAAGCGTATCGAGCAATTTGAGGGTAAGTTTTCGCAGTAAAGAACACAATTTCTTGCACAAAATCGTCGAAACGATGATTTTTAGGCTTGTCTCTATCCGCGTGAGTTCGTTCGGAATGATAAAGAATCCAAAATCCAGTTCCATCGGAAGATATTTCTTTATGCATCGTAAGACGCATTTCACAACAAACGTGTATCGCGCACGTTCTTTGTTTTCGTCACATTTTCGTAATTTTTTTTGCAAAAATTTCAATTGTTTTACATTTTAAGATTTGTTAAGAGTTGCGACGCTAAATTTTTTCGTGTTTAAAATGTTGAATACCGTTTTCTGAAAAATACATCGAGGGAATTTTTTAGGTTGTAAAATTTCCGAGAAAAAATCGAGAACGCTGAGGATGAATTTAGGCCTAGCTTTGTTTTTAGACTTTTTAGCTTAATAATGACGCGATCCCACGCTTCCGATTCCGCCATGTTTTTCCTGGCTTTTCCTGAAAAGCGTGTTGAAACCGGTTGAGACCCCCTGATTTTTCGGGCTTTGTCCTTGAGTCACCTTTCACATTTTCATGCGTTTTCACCGATCCGGTTTAATGGTTAGATACAGTTTTTACTGATTATGAATTATGAATAGAAACTGAATCGGTGATAACGCATAGCGTGTTCCAGATTGAGTCATCGTGGCAAACATTATTTCATCCTGGTGATAATGCCCTTCAATTATCATTTCACAGGAACATTCGGCTTGCATTTAGGCCAATTTGCGCGAAACATAAATCGCGGAGTTTTTTAAAATTTAAACGAAAAGATGAAAAAAAAAAATAGAATTAATTTATTTTCGAATATACATTTTTGGAGGAAATTTAGAGCTTATTCTTTGTGCTGCCCTTCGGAACAAAGGAAACTATTTTCATGTTTTCAAAAGAAATGTGAGCCTATGTTTACATCATTTCAGTAAGGTTCCCTTGTGTTTATGACTGGAATAAATCCAGTTCTGAATTCATTCCACAATTCTTCGAATTCAACAATTAATTTAACTATAATTCGTATTTTTGAAAAAACTTGGACAATTTCGGATACATTTTCCGTGAATATTCCAAATTTATAGTCAACATTTCAAATTTGTTAAGAAAATGTACAAATGCAATAATTTAAAATTCGTGATTTTCCAAAAACTGAAAAAACAGCTCCTTCAATAATTTTCTAGAAAACAAAATTTAGTAATTGAGTTGGTTGGAAATGGATCAGATTATTAACAAATGTAAATGTTTACAGAAGACGGAGTTTTGATCGAAAATAAACAACGATGTCAGAGGGACGAGCTAAGGGTCGTGGAGCCCGAGGACGAGGGGCGCAAGCTCAAGAACAGCAGCGTCAGCCCGCCTCGCAACAATCGCGACCTGGACCAGGACCAGCACCAGGACCTCAACAAAGTCAGCCTGCTTCAGCATGGGGCAGATCTCAGCAGCCGCAGCAACAACCGCCTCAATCTGTAAACAATTCTTCGTTTTTCAATGTTTTAGTTATTAAAAAATCACTTGGAGATTAAAAAAAGAAAAAAAATTAGCGAACAAGTTGAAAATTTGCTTAATTTCATCAATTCATTATATTTATTTAATTGTATCTTGATTTTCAGCAACCACAGCCGGCTGGAGTATGGGCCGCAAAACCAGCAGCGGCTCAGCCGCAGCCTCAAGCGGTACACAATTCTTGAAGTTTTTTTATTATCTTTGTTATTGACTAGAAATATAGTGAACCATGAGAAAAACGTCGATAATTCGAATTTGACCTTATTTTTAGCAACCGCAGCCGCAACCGCCACAAGCTGGAGCATGGGCTAAGCAGGGACCACCGGCTCAAGCGCAGCAAAAGCCATGGGGGAGAGGTGGGCAGCATCAGGCCCCTGGTCAACAGCCTCAAGCAACTCAAGCAGTAAACAATTCTATTCAATCTTTCTTATCTTGGGAAAGTTTCAAAATTCATAAGAAATCGTTAACAACTTCGATAAAAATACAGACGTATTAAGTTTTATTGAAAACGATGACATTTTACAAAAATGTATGCTTTGTACCTTTTTTTTTTTCATATATTTCGAAGGTTTTGCGATACTTTGTAATTTATTGTACATTTGCATAATTTTTTGTGACATTTGTATTTTTTCTTTCTGTAAAGTTTGTGGTTTTGGAAAATAATTGTAGCTTTTTTTGTAAGAGTTCGTATTTGTTGAATTTTGTAAGTTTGCTATAATGAAATCGATTGCTTTTTTTGAAACATTACAGAAAATCACATGAAATTCTATAGAATTAAGAAAAAACTACTGAACCAACATTCGCAGAGAAAGATGATTTTTCACGCATAATACCAAAAATGTATAAGTTTTTTATATCTTTTTTTATAATTTTATAAACTGTCATTACACGTCGAAGCTTGAATTTTTTATTTGTTCGATCAGAGATGAATCATTCCACATTGAAAAATTGTTAAAATTTAAATTCAACGTGAAAATTGTAGTACCCTGTAATTTAATTTGTGAAACAAAAAAATATGAAACGAAACAATTGATGAATGTTCAATTTACAGGCTCCTCAACAAAGGGCAGTAAGCAGAGAAGGCGTTGGCAGAGCGGAAGCTGCAATGGGCCAACTTCAGATTGCAAGACAAGACCCTGCTGCGGGTAAACGAACAAAATTAAAATATTAGTTGATTAATCATGAAACGATGTGAATAAATAAATTCATTTTTTAAATGCCCAAATATCTCCAGTTGCTGTAGGACGAGGAGGAATGAGAGGATCGCGTTCAATGAATCCTGAAAGTTTGGTCACACGACCAAGTTCCTGCGTCTCGAAAATTGGTAAATTGACATAAGTAGAAGAATTTGTGTTCACAACTTTGTGCTCACTCTGATGATTATGAATATTTTATTATTCATCCTTGGTCAATAATACAAACATTTTCTAAAGTAAATAGTTTTGGTTTTAAGCGTATCATTGATGTAGATATTGATCATTTTTTAATGTTATTTTACAGGCTCTACTGGAAACAAAGTCATGATACAGGCCAACTATTTCAAGCTATTGACCCACACCGAGTGGTGTTTGTTTCAATATCGCGTGGATATGGCTCCCGAAGAGGATCGGACTTTTGTCCGTAAGGCTTTGTTGAGGGCTCATCAAAATACATTGGGCATCCATATTTTTGATGGTACTGTTATGTACTCGGTCAGGCGATTGCCGGAGGTAAATTTTTAACATTGGTTCTGAGTATATATTACTACTTGTAATTTTGAAAACTTGAACTGTCTGTAATTTAAAAGAGGCAAATCTTGTACAAAATTGCATATGTTGATCCTTGTTGAAAAACTAATACTTGGTTTTTTTATATTGCAGAATCTCCAGTTGGTGTCTGAAAGAAAAGACGATGGAGCGAAGATCAACATTACCGTGAGGCTTGTTGGTCAAATGGTGAAAGGAGATCATCACTACATACAGTTTTTCAACATTATCATGAGAAAATGTTTGGACTATCTTAAATTGAAATTAGTGGGCCGAAACTATTTCGACGCGCTGGCCAAAGTATGGTTTGCAATGCTGTAGAAAGTATGAAAACTTGATACAGGATGAAAGTAAAATGTCTTTGTTATTTTAGATCTCCATTCCTGATTATAAAATGGAGCTTTGGCCCGGATATTTAACTTCAATTCGCCAACATGAACACGATATCTTGATGTGCGCTGAAATCACGCACAAGATCATGAGACAAGAAACCATACTCGACATCATGGGAAATGCGCGTATGAAAAATCCCAGGGACTGGCAGGTAAATCTTGAAATTTATTTTTTCATAATTCAGATCCTTCCGGGTTCGATTGAAATATAGACTAGCTACATGCTATAGTTGCATGATATTTGATGTTTTATATTACAGAGAGACTGCGGGGAAAAAATCATTGGAATGGTTGTCCTCACTGGTTACAACAATAACACCTACCGCATTTCTGATATCGACTGGAATATTACTCCGACAGACACGTTCAGTAAAGCTGGTACACAAGTATCGTACTTGACTTATTATAATGAAAAGTACGGGATAAGAATAAAAGAACAGAAGCAGCCTATGCTGGTCTCACTGTCAAAAGCATCAGATCGACGAGCCGGCCAGCCAGAGGTAGTGTACTTGGTGCCAGAATTGTGCCGTGCAACTGGTGAGTTATCCTTCAACTTCAATCCTATGGAAGCGAAATGTGATGAATTTTTATTGGAAAATGATAAATATTATGTTTTTAGGTTTAACGGACGACATGAGGAACAATTTCCAACTGATGGCAGCCCTAGGAAAATACACTAGGGTTTCTCCTGCTTCTCGAATCACAAAATTGCTCGATTTCAACAAGAGGCTTCATGCGGAACCCACTGTCACTAAAGAATTGGAACAGTGGGACCTGAAGTTGGACAAGAATCTAGTTCAAATCCCAGCCCGCGAATTGCCAGCCGAAGAGATAAGGTTCGGGAAGGACCAAAAATGGAAAGGACCAAATCCTGTCGATTGGAGTAACGCATTCAGGAATAACGAAATGTTCACGCATTTGCCACTTAAGGATTGGGTGCTCATAACACCTTTCAGAATTAAAAATGAAGTAGATGTATGTATCGAAACCGGGTATGAATACTCGAATAAAAAATCTATATTTAATTATATAAAAAATTTCATACTTTGCAGCAATTCTTGGGAGATCTGCAAAAGGTTACGAGAGGCATGAGATTTTTAGTGAACAAGCCAACTCTCATTGAACTTGATGATGATCGTGCTGGAACTTACACCGCTGCGATTGAGCGTGTCATGTCGACGTCAAACCCTCAAATGGTATTCTGCGCTGTTCCAAATCAGCGTGCTGATCGTTACTCAGCCATTAAGAAAAAGTGCTCCGTGGACAGGCCAGTGCCGTCGCAGGTTTGCGTTGCAAAGACCCTTAAAAGAGGAATGTCGGTCGCAACAAAAGTTGCAATTCAGCTCAATTGCAAAATCGGAGGAGCAGCTTGGGTCAGCCAACTTCCTGTTGGTGGACTTATGATTGTTGGCTTTGACGTGTGCCATGACACGAACGCTAAAGAAAAAGATTACGGTAAGGCAACATTTTGCTTGATTCTGAACATTCAAATTTTTAATTATAGGATCAAATTTTAATAAATGTATTTTTGTTGTCAACAGGTGCTATGGTTGCTTCTTTGGATGTATTCTGCTCCCGCTATTACAGTGCCGTGAGTGCTCACAGAAATGGCGAAGAACTTTCGAATGATCTCGCTCTTAACATAATTAAGGCCTTGCACAAGTACAAGGAGATTAATAAGCAGCCTCCAACTCGCATTATCATCTACCGTGATGGCGTTGGGGAAGGTCAGATCCCATACGTCTTTGAGCACGAGATCGGGCACATCAGAAGTAAGCTGGATGAATTCTATGCTTCTTTCAACTCCGAAGCAAAAATGGCATTCATTTTGGTCACCAAGAGGATCAATACAAGGCTCTTTAGAACTGTAGGCGGAAAACCAGACAATCCAAGACCTGGTACCGTTGTCGACGACGTCATCACGAATCCGGCAAAGTTCGATTTCTTCATCGTATCGCAGGAAGTGAACCAAGGTACCGTGTCACCCACCGGATACAGCGTTCTCCACAGCAACGTCGGCGTGGATGCTGACAAACTTCAGAAATTAACTTACAAGTTAACCCACATGTATTACAATTGGCCTGGAACTGTGCGAGTTCCTGCCCCTTGTCAGTACGCGCACAAACTCGCTTTCCTCGTTGCTCAATCAATTCATAACCAGCCGAGCACTGCCTTGGAGACACTGCTCCATTTCTTATAAGTATTATTTTTTGAGTTCTTCATGAGTAATGACATTCAAAATTGGTATTACTACCAAGGATATCATTAACCTGTCCTTCAAAGTACAATTTGTCTTGTACTAGACAGCCAAAGCACTTGGCAAAAGCAGTAAATGCGGTTTTTCGTTTGTTTCAAATTCAAACTGATTTTTTTATTATTTCGACTGGTAAGTCATTAGGTTTACGTTTTTTGGCAGGTATTTTTTCATATTCTGAAGGCTGGGTCCTTTTCGAGTGCGATGATGTATCTAAGTTTTTTCATTTTGCTTTGAAGCACTTCATTATGCAAATTCTAAACTTTGATTTATGAAAATGTTTGGTTTTTATTTTTTGCGTATTTTTTCTTTTTATTGATTTACGATTCTTCGACTTGCACTTGATTCCATTCGCCAAGAGGCTAGTGAGAAATTAATATTACTGTTGTGTACACAAACCGTTGTTTTATTGTACACAAACTATTTTTATATTGATAGTGTAATAATGAAAAAAAAAATATATATATATATATGTGTGATTCTGATACTTTTGTGATTCTTCTGTTCCTTACTCAGGTCTCAAAAAATCAAAAACTTTTTGAGTGATGAAATTGATTCGTTCTGGTTTGAAAAAACATGGCTTTTATTACTGTGTTGGCAGTGGAAATGTGGACAAATTTCTAATCAATGTTTTTGAACCTGATGCAACATTTTTTTTACAGAACTGTTAGAATTTAGTTTTTGGTTCACACAATTATAACAGCGACTTCGGATTGTCCATTATAAAAAATAATTAAGCCGACTGAAGAGATTATCAATATCACATCATTACTGATTTTCCCCTCATTTTTAAATGTTGGGTCGATTGATATTTTTGGGGAAAATGAAATCTAGTGAAATCGATGTGTTAATTATATCGCAGGATTTTATTGTTCTCAGCTTCTGATACTTTCAACTAAAACGTACATTTTGTACAGCCTGTTAATTGCCCCATTTTCGTACATGTATATGAAATTACATCAGTGTTGAAAATATAGATTTATCTTCTATACAATGTAACATTTGTGTCTTGATACAGAAATGTATAAATCCGCATAAATGTGTATCTAGATATATCAATCACAGAAAAACGAATAAAAATTGATAAACTTTGCGCGTATAAAAAGATTCATCATCCTATAAAAAATATAACCAGCTTAACGCCACAGTCGCTGGCATTTTTATTGCTACGGAATCGAGGATTCCTCTTACAACTTATTCACAATAAAAATGAAACCAAGAATTGAATGAAATGCCAGCAACGTAAACATACGCGACATTAAACTCGTAAAGGAGTTGACAGTTCATTCATCTCCGACATCATCTGCAGGTGTGTTGACGACTCTTTCCTCGTCAGGCGGGGGAGGCCGGTGACGACACAAATAGTATTGGCACTTCTTCATGAGTTGAGGAATGAAAACGTTATTGTAACAGCACATTCCGATCAAAAGCACCCCGAAACCAATGAGCTGTAAAGTTAATTCAGTCGATACATTTTTCGCATATTACAAGGGGCATTTTTGTCGCTCGTTGAATCTTACCTGTAAGTAATGGAACATTTGCCACCCTAAGTACAAAGAAATTAACCAAATGAATAACGTTCTGACGCAATCCAATATCATTCTCGTAGTCGCATTTATTTCCTTGGTTACGCTGATTCCAGCAAAGTTGAAGAAAGCGATACTGAGCGTTATGCCTGGAAATTGAGAAATTTATAATACAAGTTTTCTTTTTGTC
The DNA here is from genome assembly GCA_022816865.1 of Zelostemma sp. ZL-2020. Taxonomy (NCBI): domain Eukaryota; kingdom Metazoa; phylum Arthropoda; class Insecta; order Hymenoptera; family Platygastridae; genus Zelostemma; species Zelostemma sp. ZL-2020. Next base: position 16,333 of record JABFQM010000846.1, read on the forward strand.
TTCATCAAATCCACTTGCCAACTATGGCCATGAAAAGGCGTCCACTGTTCCCAATTTGGATGAAAGCATCCATGGTCGCTTCGAGAGTCCCTTGAGAATTGTCAGCGAATGGCGCGGAAGCGGGGATGAAATTCAGAGGAATCATCAGGAGACATATTCCAGTAAACCCGAAGATACCTGAAATCCCAAGAAAGCCAAAATTTAGTTTCAAGGATCTACTCGTGCTTTCATTTGGAATACCTTCCCAACCGACTGCCTGCAGAGCTGGAATGTCTTGACCAGCGACAAACTTTTCCTCGACCACCATTTGTATAGCCGTGACGATCTAATTGTTACAAAAAATTTAATTAATTACATTTGTCTCGAAGAACAACAAAGTCGAGCATTTAATGACCTGGGCTAAGACAATTAGCAAGTCCCCGGTGATGATGGAGTTCCTGTTCATGTCGGAGTCATCGTTGGTGACGATGTCGCTCATGCCAACCAGGGCGAGCCCGAAGATGACGAAAGCAATGCCAGACCATTCTCGCGAACCGAATTTTCGCTCCAGGAATCCCATAGACAAAATCCCGGTGAAAATTATTACAGCGCCCCGCAGCATTTGGAAGCTACTCGCATACGTCATGTTCAGGCCGATGTACATTATGGAAGTCGCGATCATGTCGCACATGGCTGGCGCGAGTAAAACTAAAGGGTTGAAATTCCTCGATCCTTTGGTCAGGGGGTTGGTGTCCACGGATCCGTCCTGTAAGTTGTAGGAATAAATTTTAGGAACTTTGTGTTTAGGGGGTCGTTTTGTACCATTTTTCGAGAGTGATAAAGATAGGCGAGTTTGAAAACCACCAGGCACATCATTTCTCCCAGGAACATGAACCCGGACTGTATAAAAGGGTGGTTGAACTTTCTTGGTTTTTCATCTTGTCCAAGAATCACCTGCTCATCGGCGTATCTGGAAAAGTTAATTTGTTAGAGCAGTGTTGAAGTAGCGAATAATTAATGAGATGATTGAGTGGTTGTAAATAACGAGTGCAATGACGCGACGTTATCACTCACCTGACGGAAAGCGTGTTGAAGGAGCCAGTGACAATCATGACAAGTGCCAATATTTTCTGATAATGGGTCCACGCCATTACGAAAGTTTTTTTTCAACTGCGAAATAAAAGTTGTATCTGAAAAGAAAAACGCAAATACAGATTACAAATGGTACCAACAGTGTTTTTTTGTTGTTTGTAACAATCAAATCTCGGTGATAACGAGTTTCCTTTGTTTTCCGTTGAGGTTAAAAAATTGTGTTCATCGAATTTTTACCGATTAAATACTTCGCAAATGACTGCGCGTTGACACTTTTGACATTACGAACGTAATTGCGCACTAGTGTACGTGTATTTTCGAAAGAGTGCGCTTTTTCGAAAACTTAATTTATTATTCGGAAAATTATTTCGGTACACCGCGGATTTGTTTTCGGTGAAAATGAATCGGGTGTTTGGAAAAGTTGCTAGGATATTTTTTTGAGCGCTGAGAGTTCATTACTTGCCTTAATTTTTCATAATTTTGATTAGCACTACATCTACTCTTGCGGACGAATGAGGCTTTTCGATCTGTCACATAACAAGTGTGTGTGAGTTTATGTGCATGAGCCGTGAGCTGAGATGATTATGACGTAGCGCCAAATGCAAGTGTGTACACGCGCGTTTTTTGTTATAACAATTGTCTTTCCAAAACAAATCTGGAATGTTATCTCAATAAATAAAAACTCTTGCGGGGGAAATATACTGAGGTTTCCGATTTTTGCGATAAATCTATTTCTAATGGACAATTAAACGTTTTGTTTACTATAACCTAATCTCTAATAGCACGTGTATTTCCCTACTTACCTTGCAACATTTAATTTTTCAGAATGGACACTTCGAACTTAATGCGTGTATTGAAAAAAAAATTTTTGTCTTGCGTGCCCTTGAAAAGTCTTTTATCGGTGAGTGTGATTCTACATTTTTTTGACAGTCAATATGTCGAATCGATTTTTTACATTCAAAAATGTTTATTCATTCCGACGTTTCGGTCAATATTTTTTAAAATTTTTATTTATTGCACGGTTTTTTTTGCACAAAATCCTTGATTGTTAATATTGTAACTCGTCGTTAATTTTCGACTGTAAAAAAATACAATAAATAATAATAATATAATAATTATATTATTATGGACGATCAACAAATGTTGTGTAATAAAAACTTCGTTACAAAGAACAATTTTCATAATAGAAAAACGAGATTGTAAAATTTGTACAAGATTTATACTTTTATTAACTGTTATTCATTTTTACAGATTTTCGACGAAGATAACAATGTAAACTTGGACTTTGAAGCGCAGAAAATTATTCTGAACACGACTGTGAATAACCCTTTGGTAAAAAAGTACCCCTTAAAAGTGTCTTACCAAAAGTCATTTTTGAAACACTTCATAGAAAAGGTAAATCCCTTTTTTACATCCTGTGAAATTTCATTTCCATACTTGACAAAATTCTATTTCATTTACAGTTGGAACAACGAGGGCAAGAAATAACAGGCGAACTCTACGACGCGTACTGCAGTTTCCTCTCCTCCAAAGAATGCGAAGCGCAAAAGCATTTCCGGCATTTCGCTTTAAACAATCAAGACAACCCCGAGTACATAACTATCGAAGAAAGTACGAGCATAATTTCGCAAGGGACAACGGGCTTATGCAGCTGGCAGGTATTTTTCGACAATCACTTAATCTTTATCAACCATCAAGGTAAAAACTGCTAATAAAATTTCACGTTTCAGGCCGCTTCGGTTCTCGCTGAATGGTGCATAGAAAACAAATCCAGATTCGAAGAAAAGATCGTGCTGGAACTTGGATCCGGGGTTGGTTTATTGGGACTCGCAGTCATTAAAAAATGTTCTCCGAAACGATACATTTTTTCAGACGGGCACCCAAAAGTTCTCGAAATTCTCCGTAGTAATATAATTATGAATTGTAGAAAAGAAGGTTCGAGTCCTCTCGATGAAGACCTAGACTTATCTTTTGTGTATGGCAATACCGACGTGCAAATCATGAGTTTGCTGTGGGCAGAAATCGATGAATGGACCAGGAGAAGCGGCGTTAAACCTGAAGTTATTCTAGCAGCTGACATCCTGTTCGACAGCAGCGTTTTTTGGGATCTGGCGAGCGGTTTGAAGTCGCTGCTTTCCCTGTCTGATAACTACAGTATTTTTGCCGTTAGTGTGCGAAATGAAGCGACTTTCTTCCAGTTCCTGAATGATTTGGGTAATATTTTAAATGCAGATTATTTTAGAAATTTGATGCGAGTTGTAATGAGGAAATTGCGATTTTTTTAGATGATAACAACGTTCATTACGAAGACGAGGTAACTCCGGAAGAGAATGTTTTCGTACGGTGGAGCGACATACCGATACGGTTGATTGAATTGACATTTAATTAAATTAGTAAATTATAGAACGAAAAATGCATTCCAATTTTACATGAATTGTCAGCATAACTAAATGCTCAAACTAATAATTAAAATCGTGAATTTTACGTACATGGCAATTTACATATTATGTGATTGCGCGAAGTGGGAGGGAAGTTTGTAAAACAAAAGTTACATCACTATCAATTAAATATTTATTTTTAAAAAGAGATATAGCAATTTATGCATCGGACGGCATTTTGTAAGACAAAGTGTACCCACGTTACGATAAAGTGTTTCTCAAAAAGCCCCGAACATTTCGAGAGCTGTACAATATTTTTCCATCTTGATTACACGTTTCGAAACACTAACATTTAAATACTAATTTTATTGTTAAATGCATTTGTTTCTCCCTGAATATTTACATTTTCAAAATGAAACAGAATCGGCGATTCGACATTTTTAATGCTCGATCGAGTATTGCAACCGCAGAAGCAGCAAAATTAAGTCAAATCCTTAATGAAATGCAAACAATGCTACGTATTGTAATTGCATTACGCAATCAAATCAGGGCCAGCCTTGTCATAAGCGTACATAATTATGTGACATCACCAGTCAGCACATCGGGAATTTCACGTGAATTATAAACAAGTTTTACGCAAGTTTAGCATCGCAGTATTATAAATACCCAAGCAATTTCGCATATTTCTTGCAATCGCGCTGTTCATCGGAAAAGATTCGTGTGAATCGATACAACTAAACGTACAACAGTATATTCCGATATATCTTAAACAAATTATCCAACGGATAAACTAACGTAAATGCACAATAGAAATTAAAACCACTTTCTTTTAGTATGGCGTTTCGATTTCCTCTCGACTTCGTCAATGTCCTTATCTGCATCTTCCTTTTGGCCCTTCTTCGCTTTCTTCTCTTTCAATTTCCCCTTCAACTTATTCTTCTTCGCTTTTTGCCCTCCAACCGGTTGATTATTGTCTCCGAGCGCTTCGCCTTTATTTTTCGCTGCAACACAAAGATGACATAATTTCCTGTATCCAAATTTCGGCGTTCTTTGTAAAAAGACGTCGAATTACCCGCGAACAGTCCCATGTGTTTGTGTATGCTTCGATCTTCCTCGACTTCCCTTCTTCGGTCCATTTCGAAGCACTCTATAATTTCATTTCGCCTCTCGACGATTTCTATTAATCTGCAAGATTCAATTACTCTTTTATTTTCATACATCGTCGCTGATAAAAGAAAATTCTCGGAACCGCCGCGTTTACCGTTGTATCAAAGCCTCCTCTCGTTGCTTATCGCAATCGGTTTTTGTAGCTTCGGGTTGACACATGAGACATCGAATCTGATACTCTATATCGGCGTGTTCTTCTTCCAGTCTGTACTGCCTTCGCAATAACTAGAACAAAATGCCACAGCTTTACTTTAAAAACCTCTGTGATTTCGACACTTTAAATCGGAAAATGTTGTACCATCAGCTCGGCTTGTCTCCTGAAAAGTTCGTTCTTCTCGTTCACGAGGGCAAACAATTCGAGCACGAGCTCCTCTACATCTATTTTAATTTTCACCGCTACACCTGAAATCAACGAGTTTTTTCAATTACGTTTGATAAGCCATCGAACGTCGATGAACTCACTTTCACTGGGGATTCCAGATTCGCACTTCTCCCTTATGATTTGCTCCAATCGTACTCCTTGTTTTTCCAAACCTTGCTGTTGCATTTCTATCTCGTCCAATTCCAATTTCAAGTCTTTTATGGACATCACTTTTATCTGCAAAAAACACTTGGTCATGTAGCTCAATGTTTTTTTTTTCAAAACTCAATAAAATCGATGTTCAAAATGCAAGTCTACGCGATAAAAGTAGGACAGATCAATCTGATAGATTGTCTCCAATTGCGCGTTGCCTTGTCGGAAACGGAGGAAAAAATTCTATTACGCTTTGACATTCGATAATTGACATCAATACTCCATCGCAATCATCGCAAAAACTATTCATCGAGACCTTGCACGTGATCTTAATTTGTATTAAAAACGGTTGTAAAAAAGCCAATACTTTTCGTCTGTGCGGGATCGGACGCGGCGGCGCAGGGCCCTTTTTCCTTTTCCATTTGCCCTCGGCACTTTTATCCGGGAAAATTGTCGTGTACGCGTTCTCCGATTTGCTCTGCCGATTTCGATTCGCTTCGTCTTTATTCAACTTTTCGTCCGTCCAAACGCTCGGGTCTTTCGCAAGTTTCTCATTGTCGGAAGACGCAAGATCAGGTTCAAAAAATATCGGAGGCAGAGGAGCGGGTTTCGTTTTCCTCGCTCGCGGCGAAAGAGTCTGCAAAAGTGAAATCAGATTGGAATAAACGTGATTAAACGAGTATTAAAAAATTATTATTTACAGTGCTCAGCCCGGACGAATTCGGGGACATCGCGGCCAATTCTTCGCTGGATATCGGCGGCGGAGGCGCCGGCTTTTTCTTCCTGGAAGTCCCCCCGGGTGTGGAGGAAGAGCTCGCTAAAGACGCGTTGGAAGCGTAAATATCACTGCCACGAGTCCCCAAGGTTTGCCTGCAAAGAAAAAACATGAATCCATTTTACATTCGCGAAAAACCCGAAAATTCGCCAACGGTACCTGATGGTTCGCGGTTTCGGTACCGGAGTGGAAACCGACTTCGCGACGTCCGAAACACCCTCGTCGCTGTCCGGCCCTTCCTCGTCGCTCCAGAACGGATTTAGGCTGATCTTCGGCGCTTCCAAAACCCTTTTCTTCCCGCTGTGGCTCCTCTTTGCCGGCTGCGGAAGACTTTCCTCGTCGTTGAACGGATTCAGCAATTCCGGGTAATCTTCCGCGTCGCTCGATTCGACGATCTTCGATTCGCCAACCTCGGAGAGTGGTTCCGCCTCTTCTCGAGGAGCTTTTGAAGAGTCTCGAGACTCGAGTGGCTCCGCGGAATCGTCGCGGATTTCGCTCTTCGGATTCTCCGCTCCACGACACTCGAACATTCTGAGCCTCTTTTGTACGAGAGACAAAGGTCTCCCCGCGGGCACTTCTTTGGTATCTCTTAAGTTATCTAAGACCTCATCTACGTTATCTACGTTATCGTAGGAAATGGCAGTGTCTCGTGGTTCGATTTCCTCGGTTTCCGAGGTGCCGTCCACCACTGACAATCCCTCCATTTCGTCGAATATAAATCTGGTTCCCGCGTCGTCCGCCTCGACTTTTCGCAAGGTCAGCGAAGACTTTTCCTCGTCGCTCAAGGGCCCGTCGAGATTCGATCCCATCGAGGAGGACGAGACGTTTAGAACGCTGGGCTCTTCCTCCGGGCAAGCTTCGCAGCAAAATTCATTCTTTTCGGTTTCGTAGTAATTACCGGGGGTGAGTTGATTGCGACAACGCGCGCAACGAAAGCACTTGCGGTGGTAGGCGCTCCTGGAGATTACTAATTTCTCCGCGAGGAAAACCGGCAATCCGCACCCCGCGCAAAGCTCCCTCCGAATCCCCGCACGCCCCATTGCCTGAGGAGAAAACATCGCCTTCGTTAGAACGCCGTTAATTGATTTCGCAGTGCGCGCCGCTGGAATTTCAACTGTACAATTGTCCGAGATTAAGGGGAATTAATGGTTTAATTTCTGGTCTTTTTTTCCTTCTTTTATGCCGGAAACTAAAAGGTCTCGTAACTTCGAAAACTCGGAGTTGTTTCGATGTTTTTTGGCTTGCGATTGTTCACGTGGAACGTTAATTTTTTTGAAACATGTTTTCGAAGTTTTGGAAATTTTTGGTTTTCGGCGTCGGAATATAGGTACGAAATAAAATTTGTTCATTAGTCCCAAGTTAATTTGGTAGCTTTGGTTCGAGTTTCGTTGGAATGAAATTATAGTCGCTCTCTCCGTGAACATCGATCTGTTAGAAAACACGGTTACGATATTAGTACGTTGTTTACGATTGTTGTGCGAATAAATTCGCTTGGGAAATCATTGAGCTTATAAATCGAGGCGCTGTGCACTTTTTCGATGCGTTTTATGAGTACCTGAATTAAATTACATTCTAATAACCAGAAGTCGAAATTTTTGTAAAAATACTTTTGAAAATTTCGATAGAACGTTGGAGTAGCCAAAGAACCAGGTGTTAATTAGGTGAAAATCGAATTTCGTGCTGTTAAAAGTAATGTTAGCCCTTCAAGTTTCACCGGTGAAGCAGCCAGTTGCAATCAAAATCCGCTATCGCACCGAAAACAATTTTCTTCTCGTTTCATCTTTATTCATTTCGAAAGCAATTGATTAAGGTTTTTTCAGTGCAGATAAAATCACTTTTGACTGCAACGTCGGAAAAGTATCCTTCGTAACGTGCCGTTTCTCCATCAAGATATTTCTTTTTTCGTCAATGAATTCTTTTTTCACAGGCGCAAGTATCCCATAATGTTCCAGCTGGAAATTGGAGTTAAAAAAAAGGAGAAACTCGAACGAAACGAAGAAGCGTCTCACGAATTCGGTACTCGGTACGACAACACATGCAAACTCGCACCAGAGATTACAATGAAATTGGTCATGCGCCGTGCCTTTGTACATTGACAATAGCCAAACAATAACGACAAAGCGATTACCTTCTAGCAGAATATTTCAGGTTTATATTGCCCCATTAAGTCCAAGCTTTCCTCCTGGAGAACAAAAACAAACGTGTAAAAGGAGCCGTTATTTCTTGACTAGGATTTAGCGGAGCACCTATTGTTTCGTTTTCAGTTCAGTATTTTTATGTCACTCGATACGGCCCACTAGATACTTCAATTCTCGTATCGTAATCGCGCCATTTCTCTGCCTTTCTACCCTCTCATCTAAGGACTATTATTTCTTTTCTAAGGACTAACTAAAACGCTGATTACGAGAGAAATAAAAACATTAGTACAGTCCTCATTGAACAAAAGAGCGAATTAGCAATTCCTTCGTTGTTAAATGCAAGAAACGTACGAACAAATGCCAAGGAAAGATTTTGCTCTTCAACGACACCTACAAAGCAACTATCGCTTTTCGTTTTATCTACGAAGCAACTGAAAAAAAAGTCACGGATCATGCCGAACATCGATACACCGTCAAAAAGGCCTCATAGCACCCTTGCAATTTTGGCAATCAAAAAAATACTCGTCAGCTGGCGAAACGAGTTCGGCTGGCGTTGAAAAGCGTGAGAATTGTGTTCTCGACGTGTTAGTGCTTCCATGCCGAAAACGAATGTAGGGGAGAGGCCGGTACAGTGGGAAAAATCCATTTTATTATCTTTTTAAGAATAAAAATGTTTATTTTATCCTTCCGCGTGTCCTTCATTTTTTATTACACAATTTGAAATTCAGGAATTACAAAAATGAGTTTTTCACAGAAAATTCATGTTCACTCCGCACGAATGAATTTAATTAAACGTCCCAACCTTGGAAAAATAAAAAACTGGAAGACCTTCTTTTAAATGCATTATAGCAATAAAATCCCCTCGAAAAATTGCCCCACCGTAACAGCCTCTCCGCTAATTTATTTTGAAAGTGATTCTCAATGGTCCCAACATTGCCGTTGGTTTGAAATGGGCCTCATGGGCTGTACGAGTAGTACAGGCCCACGTAGCTGGCCTACACTTGACCTACACACATGACCGGTATACACAACGACTCACGTGACCGGTTGGCACAACCGGCCGTCGTGATCGACCTACACAACTGGACTGAACAACCGGTCTCCGCAGCCTGCGTGATTAGACTACACAACCGGGACCGATTCGAGCTAATCTGGTGCGGAGAAACTCGGAGATATTGTCTTTGAACAGTGGCATTAGTTTCTAATTGATACCCATCCATTTTTTCCCCTTTCGTCGCAAAAGGAGTAACATCGAGCCGGGCGTGACACGGCTTTGATAAAGATCCCTTATCTCAACGCTCCGATAACCATAAGGCGTTGCAAAAACTATGCAAATCCGCGTCCTCGTTCGCTCGAATATTCGCGCGAAATGTATGCCAATGAATCGGGCGCATGATTTATGCAAACGCCGAGGCTTCGGGTCTATGCAAATTTGTTCTTCCTTTCCGAGTCGAAATCCATTTCGTACCCTTATCTTTGTTTTTTCGCAGCGAATGCGGTAAAACAGAAGCGGAAAATTCGGAAAGGAAACGAACGAATCGTACCTTGGTTGGAGCGGATTCCGCGACGGGGCTGATTTTTTCGCTCGCGCCCTCGGCGTTCCTTCTCTCGACGTGGCTAGGGGATGAACCTGAAGCAGCGAAAGACGGAGGGTGTGAAAGAGAACGCTCGGAGCACGCGATCGGAAACTCACCGCCGAAGGTCTGGTAAAACTGGGAGAGGTAAGTGAGGATGGAGAGACGGTCCGGCACCGCGCAAGATGCCATATCTTCCGCGTCGAGAAGAGCCGGGATCCCGAGATGCTGCTCGGCGATCCTAAACGCCAGCTCGTTGTTTCCGTAAATGTCCTCTTTGTCTAAGCTATCGAAGTCTCTGCGAAGGAAGGATAAAAAGTCCTTGAGCCTTTCAAGGTTTATTGGGTGGAAAAGTCAGAAATGACAATTTTGAGGCAGGTAAAATGTGAAAAAGTCGCGAAAACTGAAAGATCCGTTGGACTCACATGAGATCAGGCCGAAAGTGATGAATCATCGCGCAAAAGGCAAGGCCGTCTCGCCACGAGGTAGTCATGTTTTGCACATTCACACCCGGATAACCTTCCGTGATTCGCCTGCACCAAAGTTCCAGGGCCTTGGTCCCGCGACGCTCTCCCATTTTGGCCTTTTTCTTGCCGCCAAGGGCGACGTCTCCGGACGATTTTTCCTCTATGATGACAACGGACGTGCGAGACTCGCCGCTCGCTTCTGTGCACCGTTATCTCTGCAACGTAATAAAATCTGTCGTTCTTCGTTTCTCCTTTCGAACTCACCTCGCGAAATCGAAGTTTCGTCGACTTTTCTTTCATCCATTATGAGAAAAGCTGTCAATCAATCGAATAAAAAGATGGAAACGCTCGCAACCTACTTCGAGTGACGAAGTCGAGTGATTCAAAAGTTATCAGCAAAATTAATTTATTGGTAAAGACGCGTATGACTAATTTTGGAACTCGGTAACATTTAACGACTTCGGGAAATTCCAAAAATGTGGTTAAAATGACAAACGAAATTGCAGAGTAACGGGAAACGCGGCGCGGCGTTAAAAAGTGCACGATTTTTTAATTGCAACACTAGAAATCCTTTAGAAAGTAAAGAGATATTGCTGCTACATTCTTCCGGAAAGCAACTTTTTGCAATTGAAATACTCGTTTCTTTCTTTTATTATCTTGCAAGGCCTAGATAACAGTTATCGATGCGGATTTAGGGCAGAATTTTCCAACGCCGCGGAACGGCGAGCGCGATGTTATCTGTCCGGTAAACAGTTTTTTGCTTTTTCGGCCGCGAGACTTCGAAAACAAGAAGTTTGTGTTGTAATCAACGGTAGCTGGAGTGCATAAAATGATTAATGCTTCTCTAAACCGATTGTAAGCGAAGCGGAGATACGCAGAAATAAGTAAAAGTTACATTAGAAGTGGACGGCCTTGTTATCCGTTTACTTGCTTATGTTGCGCTAATACAACGCCGCTACGGATGAAGCCTCAGACCAAAGAAGAAAAATGGTAAAGTGACATTTGCTAAGCATAAGTGGCAGCGGTGACGAAAGGTAGCGGCATCGAGATTCCTCTCGAGATATTTAAAGTTCACTCCGGCGCTTCAATAGAATCTTTTTCCTACTCAGCGTTCGCGTTACTTCACGTGAATTCCGATTTTTTTCATTCTCTTCTAGTCCTGTAAATAGCAATTGCCGATGTACGCTCCGAGAAAAGGTTTTGTCGCTTCAACAAAACAATTCGCTGCATACATTAATTGGCATTTGGATTTCGAAGTTCTGCAGGGTAAATTAACCGGGAAACTTTGCTGTTTGGTTGCCTTAAGGTGGATCGATACTTTAATGCAAGGGCGAATTGAAAAAAATATTTATAATGCAACATAATTAATTACATTTAATATGTGAGTATAATTTATTCAACAATATCTTCTTCTTCATGAAAAAAA
>JABFQM010000847.1:0-27841 GCA_022816865.1 Zelostemma sp. ZL-2020
TTTGCCGCACGAGCGAAGCGAGTGTGGCAATCACATGAGTCGACAAATCCATCCCGCACATGCTACACACCGTAGTTTTCGTAAAACTGCACGGAAGGCGCAATTTTTGCCGCGACAAAATTATCCGTGAGTGTGAAAAATGGCGCTTTACGGGCATGTGTTGCGAAAAATATATTTCTAAATTTCCCTACCGGTGGACGCGCGCAATATTCATATGCGTTGCGCTCTCGGCGCGTATACAAACATTGAACATTATAATAATTTTCCTACACTAAAAAAACCATATAAAATCGTAAGTTTGACAATTTATATCGGAATAATTAGTCGACTGATTTTGCCAATAAATCCATATAACGTCTTCTATGCATTATAGTATATTGTGCATCAAGGGGACAAAACGGGTCTTTTTACGTCGAGCGCGATATTTGCAGCACGAGTGGTCTACGATCACTCGTGCTGCAAATATTGTTGTAAAAAGCGTAATATCGGCGTAAAAAGACCTTGTCCCCGTGATACGCACGACATTTTTTATAACGCATGTACGATTTCGATATTTTTTAATGCGTGTCGAACAAGCTGAAAATGACGACGTTTGAGCGTTGACTAATGGCATGACGTCAGAGTGGTGAAATTACTCTCGGCATTTCATCATTTTAAAAATGGGATGCCGAGTAATTTTACTACGCTGACGTCATTCCATTAGTCAGCGCTTAAAATTCGTGATTTCAGCCCGGTTGACAGGCATGAAAAAGGGTCGAAATCATGCATGCGGTATAAAAATTAACATTATTTTTTTTTTAATCTCACAAAGCCGCTTTCAATATTTAAAAATTACTATGTATAAAAGATCGGATTGTAAAGCTACACTTGTTAAATCGTGTACTTTTTAGGATAATATATGGATCGATGACGATGTTATTTTTTCAGTGTACGTATAATTATTAAAAGATAATATGACATAGTTGGAGTATATTTTTGGACTCTTCCATAGGTACCTTGCGTATATATATATGTATATACATATATGTGTGTGTGTGTGTGTGTGTGTATAAAAAATATGTCACGCAATTGACTGCAGTACATGTATACGTCCATTCCTCGTATAATATGTTTACGTGAATCCGCGCAAATTTGACACTTATTACGAGGATCTCATTTTCGTATTCTCATCATCGAACTTGGCAGTTTCAAAGTTACATTTACATATAACAAAGCTCTCTCGGTAAAAAAATATGCATCTCTATTATGTATTGCTCTCTTTTTTCTTTTTAGTGTTGTAAATCTATACACTTATATATTCACAGGTATATATATATATATAAAATGTACAAAATCCATGATCGTACAATATTAATACATAAACTGTAATATAATATATAATATAAAAATATAGTATAGAAATGAAAATATGCTTAATTTTCATTTCCGCTTCACGTGTTAGCGGTTTATAAAATTGTCTATATATAGATATTATATATATATGATTGTGATTATCAGTGAACGTAAACAATTGATCAAACTTGCAATATGAATATCATATATCAAGGGATCCAATGATTGTTCGCGTTCAGTCATAATTTCAAGAGTATTTGCAAAATTCGATCAACGACGGCAGTAGGAAAATAAAATCTCAAGTCTTTTGAGCCATCGACAATTGACTGTTGAAGAAATCAAGTGCCTCTAAAGAAGACAATAATGTATGATCACCGAAAGTTTCGATTTTATCTAATTTGGGAATTAAAAAAATTTGTCCTCCAGAGACACGAGTTTTTTTTTTTCATCGAACAGTATTCGCGATTAATTACTTAGTACCTTTTTCCTCATCCAATGAAGAAAATTAACAAGAAAGTGGCTTTTGGTCGTTTACTAGTATTCGATTGTCAACTCGAGACCTCGAGTCTTAATCCGTTTCATTCTCCCTCGAAACATACAAGACTTTTTCGAGTATATATATTTAAAAAAGCATGGCTTGATTTTCGACGTGTAATTCGGCTTCAATGAACCGCTGTACAAATCGTGAATATGATGTTATATGTTGTGTATATGTACACGCAGAAAAAAGTTGTGTTGGCCCAGATAAAAATGAGCATTTTGTCGAATTGAACAAAATCTTTTCTCCGAGTGCATATGTAAATTCTAATCTTCATCACGAAGCGAGACGGTTGGTACTACAAGTGCATATAGATTCTGCGATACTTGATTTTATTCGTGAATTATATGGAAGAAGAGCGAGTGTCGCAGAATCTTGTACTTGGTTACAAGTATAAGCTTTCGGTATTCGATCGCGAACCTTTAATCTTTTCACTAGTTCTTATTCTCAAGTTATTCAACAATGCAAACTTAATGATTACAATCTAAATTATTTACAGAATTATAATCATACATATGTGTCAGTATGACGTAATTGGGTTTCTAAATCGAGATACCTCGTATAGTTTGCTTATCGACTCTATAATCGATGATTTTGAAAAGAAAACAAAACGAATTGTATTCCAAGTAGCACCTGATGATTCTTGATCGAAATACCGGTTTTTCCGGTAGAATTAAATTTAAAATTTGCAGCGAATAAAACCAAATGAAGCGGATAAATTGAGAAAATTACACGGTTGATTGTTCCAAGTGAAAAGCGGTTATTGCTTGTTTCAGAATGCTTTAGAATAGTTGCCAGACACACGGCATTACAAGTTTGGTAAATTGATCGGAATGGCGGCTTTAGCCGTTGCGCGTGGTGTGCCCGGAATAAATAGCCTGCATACCTATAATATGCTTGAATATAAATTATATTTGCCCGGCAAATATATCGCCAACTGACGGCAACCGACGAGACGAAATAGTCGTTGACAAATTTTTCAATTCTTTATCATGTACTTGTTGAGAATTTTTTCTCACCACTATAGCTCGATTCGGTTATACTGCGGGGTGCATCCGAATGAAAATTCGCTAACAAAGCCAATTACTCGGATCGTTTACTTTCTAACTCGTCAACAATAAACATTTACCGGGCTGACCGTGCGAACGTGTATGGGTTATGTATTGTACGTGTCTCGCCATTATTGCTGAACAATACTGTAAACTTATATCCCTTGATTACTTTGGAGCGATGCTAGTTGGCAAACCTAGGGAGGGCGCTTCGCGCGAGCAGCTCCAAGCTCCAAGTTGATCAGTGAAATGTCGATGCAAGCGGAAGTGGCGGGGTGATCGGTGGCAAATGATCACCGCAAGTTGGGAAATTCGGTGGTACAGGCGGAATATCCGCGTGCGTTCCGACGTGTAGAACGAGGTTCATACCGATGACGATGTAGAATAGGAAGTGGCAATGGAACAACCAGTAACCTAAAGGGCAAAAAAGAATATATTGCAATTAAAGAATGGAAATGATAATTCAAGCTGGGCTATTTACCGGGATTGTCAGCTCGGAATCGGAAGACTACGTAACCGTTGTTTGGCACAGCTATTGTATCTTTCGACGGCGGAAGATTGAATTCTCGATGCAGAAGACCTCGTCTGTCAAGGTCCAAAGCGTGCTTGAGATTGATTTTCTTAACGTTTTTATCCGGAGATCGGCCCATGCCGATCACGTTAAATGCATATCCATGCAGATGGAACGGGTGAGACAGATTCGGTTGTTGCACTATAAAAACATCCGAAGCCAAGTTTTCTCATATTTTTTCGATGCAATCATTCGCTTGTCGTTGAAAAAATAAGTCTTACCTTCGTCGACGAGCACAACTTCGACAATGGCATTATAAGGAATGTCAACTTTGTGAGTACACATGCAATTGGCTCCGCAGTCGGCGGGTCGGTTGTCACCGTTACAAAATTGTTCCGGAGGTATGTCGTCGATTTGAGAGAGCGGCGGTGCCGGAGGGAAGGTAAACGAAATTTCGTCAACGAGAGATATAACGTGATCGCCGGTCGGTGCCACTGAAAAAAGATTGTGCTTTGTTTTTTCAAATTTCAAATTTCATTTCACGTTTCGATCGAAACTCACCAAGGAATCGATTGTACGTATTCGGCTGGAAGATCTCTTCCGGTCGGTAAAATAAGAAACGGAAAGGCAAAAAAATCTTGACATCCGGCCGTTCTTGCAATATTCCTTCGTCGATATGGTTTGCATTCTTGAGTTGATTTACGCAGATAGCATCTTCGCGTGGCGTGTTACATATGGCGTCCAAAGGATTTAGAACCTAACATGCAATGCAATTATGTTCGAAAAATGTTAATTAGGTATCGAAGCGAGGGAGAGGAAAAAAATAGAAATACGTACAACGCCTTGAGGAAGACCAAAATCATAGGTTGGCGGCGAGGTAGATGGTTGATATGGTCCTCGAGCGTAACGCAAAATGCCCAATTGCATGGCTCGTTTGATACCACATTCGCCTAATCCGCGGAGCTGGATCCAGTACGCTCCCGGTGGTTGATCCGCGTTGATCACAAAGTCGTACCGTTCACCTGCGACATATTCATTATTCATCACAAGCGTATAACGTCACGCGCCACCGCTCCACCACTCTGTCACTTATTATTTTCATCTTTTTCATGTTTTACCAACAAATGAATAAATTCGTCATTGCATAAGACGAAATGCATGGTACGAAGAGAAAAAATTGCACCGTCAGCCAGATCTGTATATAATCAGAAGTAATTTCTTTTTCTGCGTGTTAAATTGACGTTTGACGTATGTCCGTATGTCCGTATTTAAGAATGATAATAGGGACTCTGCAAAGATTCGCACGTATTCTTTGTGCACTGTTCTTTCGCGCGGCAAAGAGAAAGCCAACATCAAGTTCTTGACGTTGATAACTTGATATTTGTGTGACGCGGCTTTTTGCATAGGCACGTCACGTAAAAATTGAATGCTCCGCGATGCAAGTATATATAAGACAATGCTCGAGTTCCGGGAAAAAAGACGTTACGCGTGTACGGTCAATCAATGCAATACACGCATGGCACGTATGGCTATAACACGAATGAATATGATGTAGGCACGCACGCGTGAATCATTGACGTTTGACGAATGCCTATACAGCGAGGTAAGATGTCGCGTATACGAGGCCATACATAGAAATGAATTGAGCATACATCCCCGAGGCACACCGAAGAGTTTCCAAATGAGTTTCCGAATTTGCATAAATCGCAAATTTGCACGGAGAGAAATTGATAGCATTGCTTCGAGTTTTTATTCGCTGCGCGCGTCTTTACTTTGGTTTAACTAGCGAAACGAATAATGCAAATGAGTAATAGAAAGTTTTGTCAAACTCACCGGAGAATGAGATGATGGTGTCAACTTGAACAGGATGAACCGCTTCGCCATCGGTAGCAATGAGGGTTAAAGTGTGACCTTGGAAGGTGATCTGAGCCGGGCATACGGAGCCGAATGAGTTGATCATACGGAATCGATAACGACGACCGGGAGTTATCGTGAAGACTTCTAAGGGTGTATTGGTGACGAAACCGGTGTTTGGATCCTGTTAAAAATGGTAAAATAAGCAAGAAAGATGGTAGAAGAATCCTTACGTACGTAAGAAGCGATACGTACTCTGAATCGGCCCTTTCCGTTGATAAGAACGGTCTCGGGGTCCTGGCCGGTATTAACAGCGAGTCGACCTGGAAATCGTTCGGCGGCGTCTTCGTGCATCCAATCGCTTATGAGCACTACGTGAGTCGTGAGATCGTAATCGTAAAGATTGCTATTCGTATCTTTGCTCGGGGGCTGTCGAATCACGACGCTTCCGTAGAGGCCATCCATTTTCTGAAGTCCCGTGTGAGCATGCCAGAAATGGGTGCCGGCATTTCCAGCGGTCCATTGATATCTAAATCCGAGACAGGGTCATTTTACGATTGCCAAATTTTTCCAGCAAAAGTATTGAGGTACCTGAAGGTCGTGCCCACGTCGATAGGGCATTGCGTGACGAACGGCACGCCGTCGTAATATTGAGATCCTCGCTGCCATACTCCGTGCCAATGAATCGTCACTTCCATACCTTCCAAGTGATTTTCCACGTCTATAACGACCTTATCGCCTTCGCAAACTTGGATACTCGGCCCGGGTATCATTCTGTTGACCGTTAAAATGCCACGCTCGACACCGTCGGCCAACACGCATTGGCAGTGACTCCAAACCGTATTCGTGGCATTTGGGGTGCATACTTGACAAGCTCTATTCCAAACAATATGTGTAAATAGGCGTGCAGAGGAAATAACTCGAGGAAATAACTCACGCTCCCAGTACGGTGTAGTATTCGACGGTGAAATGGTAGTAGCAAATTCTGGGTGGCTCGCCTTCCCGACAGGCACGGGCGCATTCATCCGGAGCAGACAACGAAGGATTTCTGCGAAGCTCGGCTGTAGCGCGTTCGCTGTAGTCGAGAGGTCTCGATCTTGGTGGCCTAACCGTCGCGCCGCGACTTCCGAGATTGTCAATCCCGCCGAAGCCACTTTGAAAAATATTACCCGTTTCTGGATGCGTCTGCACTATGCCATGCGCCGATGAAAAAAAGTTCGAGTCTCGATTGAAGACATTCGCCGTTTGTATCGATGGGTTCCAGTACGAGGATGCCGTTGATTGATCCGATGAGGATGGCGATGCTTCTGTAATTTCGCGGAAACAAATTATTATTACGCGTTGCTCCAAATGCCTATGATTAAGAAAATGGCAAAAAAATTGCTCGAGTATTCGATCCTAGTAAAATCGTTAATAACATACAAAGTTATTTGTCACTCTCGAAGCGTCTTTGTTATTTCCGTTTGCTGCCATTCCTTCGCGCAAGTTTTCCCTTGAACATCGTTTTTTGCCCCACATTTTTTATAGATAGAAGTCATTAACGGTGAGATTTCGTGGTCGCATCGGAGATTGGTGGTTTTTGGAAAGAAACGTAATGATACGCATCCGCGTATAATCGAGTAATCGAGAGGTCGAGCAATGCGCGGTTAGTTAGTTCACGCTATCCGAACGCGCTTTCCAACGCTTCATCGAAGGTACATTTAGTCGCTCGATATAACGGTGTGTGCATGGCGCGACGAGTGTGCGACCGATGAAACAGGAGCTCTTCGCGAAACATTGCATCCTTCGCATGCATACATTCGAGACAATTGACTGCGATCTATTGGATGCATATATACTATATAAGCATTCACTTTCGCTTTTAACATATTTCACGTGCAGATGCGAATGCCGATACATCGAGCTAGTTCCAATCGATTCCAAACCCATTCGAACCCGTACGCACGACGAAGGGAGAAAGTTTGCATACAATCAAACCGTTATTTTTCAATCACGTAAAAATACAGCCTTTTTTCTTCGTCTCGCGTAAAAATCTTTTCTCAACGCGGCCGCGGCAAAAAAAGCAAATGGCGCATTTTTACATCCAATTCGAGCTATGCACTTATTGGATTTATTGCCAATCAAGCGCGCTCTAAAGCGCATAATGGGCTTATTTGCTTTTATTCGCCGTACACAGCATCTTTTAACTGGGCTACAAGTACCATCGGAATCACGTTCATAAAATGAGAAAGTTCATTGATACGACTGGGTTAACAATGCAGGCAGGCAGGCAGGCAGGCACATGTTATTCAAGAAACCGGGCAATGCGTTGCACGAGCATAGCGGTACATACACGAGTGTTATAGCGATCACCCTTCTGGAAAGGCATTATCGTGAAATCTCATGTGAATAGGCATGAATTCCCACGCGATACGAGCGTATTTGGCGTACAATGTACGCGACAACACGCAGGCCGCTGATGAGATTAAGGAAGATCAAGGAAGATTAAGGGAAATGG
Source organism: Zelostemma sp. ZL-2020 (assembly GCA_022816865.1). Lineage (NCBI taxonomy): Eukaryota > Metazoa > Arthropoda > Insecta > Hymenoptera > Platygastridae > Zelostemma > Zelostemma sp. ZL-2020. Next base: position 7,782 of record JABFQM010000847.1, read on the forward strand.
GTTTATTTAAATTGTAAACGTGCATATCATACGGCATTGTCCCGCTGATTGAGTCATCAAAAACGATCCGCTTATCTTACTCATTCCTTTTGAAATTTCATTTTTATTAGCTTAACAATTATTTTTACGTTTTAGTATTGCTGCTGGAATAATTTTCTTATTAGCACCTAATTGCAGTGATACTTGCTACATTTTCATGGAAAAACTGAAACATCTTTTTATTTGCACCGCCGAATTGATGAAAAATTGCAATTTTCCTCCATTACAATCTTCGCGTCATCACTTTTGTTTTACATATGAAAAATAAATTTCACAATTCGTTCCTGTACAAACTTACAAAATTTCTTATTTACTTTGTATTCGCGTTATATCCGTATTGTAAGATTTGCAGGAAATGTTGAAAAAATGCGAGCCAACAAACATTTCCGGCTCTACCGACTTTAAAGGTATGCAAAAAATGCGTACCGAGTAAATACCGAGTAACGTTTAAAGGGTTATAAAAAGATCCGGTCGCAACGATAAAATGAAAAAAATACAATAAAATAAATACAGTTACTTTGGGAATAGCCGGGCAAGAATTTTCGACACTCAAAGTGAGTGGACACTATATTTTATAAGCTTAAACTTTCATTTCCATTTCGATAATGAAAATGAAGAAAATAACACATGTTGCCGTACAAGAACGAGCTAATTTCAATGATTCGTACAAATTCGAAATCAGTATAGCGGTTCAAGTGATTCGATTGTCTTGATTCGATTAGTCTTGAATTAAGTCTTTAAAAGGTCACTCGGATGGGAGCGGATGCTTTACAACATTGTATCGACGTACTCGTATATAGGAGCGAATTTTTTCTTCCACGCTGTATATATCGTGAGAGTCGTCACCTGATCGTGTGCCTCTGCTTTTCTCTAAAGCAAAGTTCATCGAAAAGATCATTGCTAGCCGCTTAATGATACTCTAACGCTGCTGTGTTGTGCATACGTTCAAAGTCGCTCCCCGATCGTGACTATCACCTTTGTTATTTAGTCACGATTCCAAAGACTTTTCTGCGCGATCTCGAAATCGAGCCCATAAAATGCGTTGCATAACCCAATGAAAATCTTTTCACTCGGTTCAATCGGAAATGTTTTCCTATGGTTAACGCCAATGGTTAACGGCCAAATGAAGAGATTATTGATTATCCAATTTTTTCATTGTCAAAAGCAAGAGCGCAATATTATTTTTGCCAAAACATAAAATTTATGGAAAAAAAGTAAGCAAAGACACGCACGGTTGGCAAGCTCAAAGACCTTTAGTCGTTTAAGACAAAAGGCGGCATTGTATATATACAAAGGGTTTCTTATACACTTTTCCCACGCAATCAAAGCTGATTTGGACCGGATTACTTGGAATCAGAATTTAACAATCCAGTTGAATCTAATCTAAAAATACAGTCACACAATCCTTTGTACGTATTCAGTAAACATTTTGCTCGGAAATAATATATAATGCTTGCAAAAAATATGAATATAAACAGCTCTCCAAAATAAAATGTACATAAGACTATTATTAGTTGCAGACCGAATAAGCATGAATGGAAAGTTCGATGATCCGTCGTCGGCGAACTTGGCCTTGAACTTGGCCTCGTCTTGTGCGATTGCCTCCAGCAAGCCACCTCATGCTGGGAGATTTCAACGTGCCAACGCGCACAAGCAGCGTGGCTTGCGATTTCATTTGTTTCTGCATTTTTACACTAGCTTTACACCGGCTCATTTATTTTCGAGATGAAATTCAATGTATGAATGCGACGCGCATTACGATGTCTACTTTCGAAATGGATTCAATAAGTACGTATACGTATAGGTATTATTATAATAATGCGCAAAGTTCATATTCATAATTCACGTATTCAATTGCAGATCGTTGTATTCGACCTTCTTTCTCTTATTTATGATCGATTCACATTCTGGAATCGACTTAATTCATTCATTCGGTTTAGAAATTGTTGAAAGAAAGCATGAGAAGTGCAATTTTTACGTTTAATTTGCATTTTTTCACTAGCTGATAATTCATAAGAGGCGTATAGTACTCATTAGTGGATTAGTGGAAGAGTGAAATTATTATCGAATGAATAAAGAAAGTACATTTCCGTGCTCTCTATGCGCGTTAAGTAGTACCTACTTGGCAGAGGAAATGGGCTTTTCAGTTACGGTAAAACGAGTGTCTACAGAGCGTGATGAAATAGTACAATCGATGTTATGTTCTGCTTAATTACCTGCGATAGATTTTACCCATTACTTCTCATCACCTCGTGTGAAATATTCCATTCATTCGAGTCTATATCTGATAGAGATATATTATGCGTGTACATGTCGGATGTATTTGCGCCATTTTCCGCAAGGCGTCATATTTTTGTCCGTCGATGATCGTTGTTAATAAAGGTATGCTTAAATCATTCATTAGACTTGTATGAAGTTTAAAAAACTTTCATCACAAATGTGCCGTGATTTTGGAGAATTTTTCTATTTGAAAACAATTGTATTTCTGTTTCATCTGTTATGCATTAAAGTATAGTCACGCGAATTCTGTATACACACTCGATAATTATTAATCATTTTACACGTAGAAGATCGTCGACACTTGTATGTACGTTGAATTTTCACAAAAACACACAAGTGTTGGTGTGTTTTTTTATATCATATCAAAGAAGGTAACAAGTAACAAAAATAATACGGTAAGCAATTTATGGAGTTTCGTTAAGATAATTGAGTCGATGATAATGAAAGGATCATTCAGTCGCACGACTGCTAAAACGTAATATTCGATTATGAATTCTCGATAAACTTAATGAAATGTTAGCGCGTATAATTGAGGGATCTATTTCGTCGCGGATGAGAAGAAAAGAAAAGGAAAGGAAAATTGCAAAAGAGTATTGCGAAAAGTAGATTAATTAATGTTTCGAGAGTACATGCACGCATCTCCCCTTGCGTGTCTGTTCAATTTTATGTGCTTCAATCCATAGCTCATAGTTCCGTAACTTCTGTAACGTTCGCAACTATTAATTAGGAGGTTATATAATGCGGCTTGTCGAGTTCAGTTTTGCGCATTAAATCACTACTGCGTATTATACGTATTATTTGCGTGTATGTATAATGCCAATTATTATTACAAAAGCTCAAGGGCAATCACCCACAAATATCATTGGCGAAATGTTTGTTGGCAATAAGTACATAATACGTACGTAATAAGTTGCAATCATCAATAAGATTATTCGCACTGTTTCGTAATCGGTAATTGGCGCTTATTATAATATAGTATATATGTACACAATCATTTTTCCGTGGAAACCTTTTTCTTCAACGATTTCATGCATTCAAAACACTCAGTTTTTCTTCAACTTGGGTGCCATTTCGATGCGGATAAATAAATAGAAAAGAGGGATTGCACAATTCTAACTAGGGAATCGTATTATTACGACTCGTAACATTTATGGGGCGAAGTCTTAACAATTACGCATCAAGCCATACATCGGGCGGAGGAGATTGCAGTAGAATTTTTCCGATTCTCTACTCGTGTAATTACTTGTATTTTTTATGTCCGTGCTAAGGGAACGAGCACCAATGTGGAAATTTACATGTACTTTTTCGAGTTAGGTTAATGGGTCATTTCCCAATGGTACTTGAACGGAACTTGAACGTCCATTTGACGTCAAGAAAAGGAAAATACGAAAACTTGCGCCTTCGTCTGTATTTGTTGTATAACCGGTATTGTTCATCGAATTGCTATTCTTCAAATATTTTATTCATGTTCGTATACTACGTATGAATGAAAAAAAAAAATTGCAAATAAAAAAAGGTCACTTGACTTTCACAACTTTCGAAAATATTAGTACAGAATGCTAATAAACGAATAGTTTGGATAAACGTGTTCGAGTGATTTTGGTGAAAAAAAATTTTCTTCTTCGAGCATGCTATTCGATATCCCGGATTGTATATTTGCTTCAAATTCTCTTTGAAACGGTTGCTTTTCTTTTCGTTCGTCGCGTCGTTCAAAGGTCCGAGTACATGCATATCAGACCGTGAAAATCGTGCTCTTGCACGTAAATAGAGATAGAATCCGTTTATAAAATCATACCTAACAAACGACTGAACATACAATTTTTTTAAACACTATTATTCGACGTAATTGAAAAAATCAAGAGGATGGTATGGTGAGGTTTTTTACAACTACTCGACATTCAGCTTCGATCCTCTTTGCAATTTGCAATTTGCAATTTTTATACGTCAGCATTCAGGCGGCTTTTCTTCAGTTTTCATTTGTGATTTTCATGACATGCGCATCATTACATTTCAATTTATCGCTCACATTTCGTGGCGAATAATTGTTCTTCGTTAAAATTTATTTTCAACATAATCAATTTCTGAATTTCCTCGTACGCGTGCAGGTTGCATGCATGCAACTTTCTTCGTAAACTTCGCAATCAAGCGCCTCGCCTCGCCTCGCCTCGCCTCTCCCGTCATTTTTCAATCGACATTCACGGGTGACTGACAGTTGCCTTGTTTCCCACACACTCGCCGCCACGTTTTTATCATTTCATCGAATCCAAACACTAGTTTTCATTTATCATGAAAAAATTCTTTCTGAATTTCTCAATTCCGACGAGTAACGAGTTTTGATTGCCTTACAAATTTCACCGCTAAATGCATCAATGAATGTAATGACAGGCGAACTTATAAGGCTAATTTTTTGCAGTCGCGGAGCGCCCGAGTTCTCAAGAGCGGTAGCTCTTGAGAATTAGAATGTGAGCGTCGAAGAGAAATGAAGTTTTCACTCGTGAAATGAAGATGCTTCTTTCCCCTTCGATGTTAAAGATCGAGGCCACAAGTAAGCTACGAGTTATTAATGTCTCGCCGTTGTTTGCTAACCTGCCGAAATGGTTTTATTTATGTTCCCGCTTCTCTCTTATGGCCCGACGGTTCGGTAGCTTTATTTAAGGAGAACTATTATTCAATTACACGCGAACGACCAATAGGTAGGATAGGTAACTTCCTACTCCTTTCCCACGGCCCTAATTAGCTCGTGCATTCGCGGATTATTTGCCGGGCGTTGTCATTTAGGTTCGAGGAATGCCGAAAAAGTAGCTGGTCGAACGAACCGCAGCTCTGATAACGATAGCGCAAGGCCTTATCTGCATAAATAAGTTTAATGGAAATTTCAGCGGTTCAAGTCTCTTTTCGACATCATAATTATGAAGATAACGAAAACAACGTCGAAATGCGCTTCGTGCAATTGCAGGAGTGATTCACCAATTTAATTCGCTTTGACCGTCACGTTATACGTGACATCTCATCGTATTTAATTCCATCTAATTGCGAAAGTTTATTTCTAGTCATAATCGTTGATTTACAATCAGCCGCTCCTTAAACTCGTAATATATATTATGAATCGCTCGTTTGACATAAATCTGTATACAAGATGGTGTTTTTTCCGCGTGTTAAACGTTCCTTAAAGAGATACTAATCATAATCAACAATGTTTGCATGATAATGATGCATTGATACGTTTGGTCATAATCCTATTTAACGGATCTATCAAGAAACAGGTGAGTTTGATTAAAAGTGGCAGTCGTGACGTGCTTAACGTGACTAAACAATTGGCCAAGAAATTATAGAATTGAATATAACAACTCTTTCACGAATCGTTACCTCAACTCGGAAAAAAAGAGAAGTGAAATATTGCATATGCAATTCAGACCGACGAAAAGTGATCGTGCTGAAAAAAAAAAAGCGGCATCGTAATTTTTTCTGATCGATTAATCGTTTCGCGTGAAGAGTGAGTGCTGCTAGTTTCCGAAGAGTTCATTTAAAGTAAAATATTATACATATAGAAGAACTTTATTAGCTACGAGCCCGCCCACTACATCCGGCCAAAATATATTTACTCATTTGCAAATTATATATTATTTATGTATACGATGAATACGGGATGTGGTCCGGGGATTATTAATTTTTAGTACCTATAATGAATCTTCATGGAAGAGATTGTGCGGCAGAAAAAGCAACGAGTGTGCGCGACGAGATATAAATTAGCCGCATTTCAGCAAGACTTGTACGAAGCACAATAAATTACGAATGACACGATGGTGTGTGATACGGTGTCATCTTCAATCTATGGAAATAGTATATTACGCCCAATTTGTACGGAACTTATTGAAATAACAAGAAAGCACCAAGTCTTTAATGAAAATTTGAATGAGTCTAGAACGTGTATTATACTGTTGCCTAGAAAGTTTTGCTCGAGATAGAAGAAATTGGAAATTGTAATTACAATTCTTAGCGAGTCAAAGGATTTTTTCGCGCTCACGTCGACATGGATCGTATGTTATCTGTTTGGAAATGTTTCAAATCACCGTTTCAAAGCGAACAGAGTTTGTATTCACCTTATACCACTTAATACTCTACATACGGTGTATCTGGCACGCGTTCTAATAGATGCATTTGCCGACAATAATTCTTCACGAATTCATCATCATTCATCGGATTGGTGTTTTCGAATAGCTAAATTTCAATATTAGCGTTTTTTCTCGAGAAAAACGCCGAGAAAATGATATTGATATAATATAGAGAATGATTAACGTAGGCTGGAATCATAATATCATAATATATGACTAATGCATGCTATATCGTTTATCTAAGCGCACACAGCTAAATGTCTGCAGCGACTCGAGGACGCACTGGCGAAAGAAAGTTGATATGCGCCGGATTCTTCGGCGCAATAAAAAGACTGGATTCTCTGAAGCTGCCAAAGGAAAACGGCAGCAACAATGCGACGTGGATGCACGCTGGACGCACGCAACGATGGCATACATAAGTTAGTATGCATATATATTTCCAGACTAATCGTGGCGATTAAACGAGTTTTGCCCTTCCTTTTTTTCGAGATGAACGACTTTTTTACTCGTGGCAGCTTCGCCGGTAAAACGAATCAACTTTGTGAGTTTCCGTTTTCTAGCATTCCAACTATACGCTCGAATCACGGCCTCTCGCGGTAGCGTATACCAAATACCAGGTACTTACTCTCGTTCTTGAAAATTCGTCGGCCCCTTTATTGCATTTCGGTACACTACTCGCGCGGAGAAAACATATATTTAAACTGAAAGTGTTGATATGCTTTCAATTTATGTTTGCATTTCTTTCCTTAAATGTACATTTTTTGTGTTTCCCGTACTTGTCGAAAGTAACGTTAGTAACGATATGTAGACAAATAATTGGACGCATAAGCTTATAAACATACAAGAGCTAGATAAAGCAATCCTCGACAAAAACAGTTTGTCAACGGTTTTGTTGACGTTACGCGTGTAACGGCAACTCTAGTAATGCGCAGCAAAAACGAGAAAAAAAGCACGTTTTTGTCATTGAACTTGCAGCAATAGCATGGATTTCCGTGGGTGGCTTTCTGTCCTCGGTCCTTGGCAGCCGACAGCAAAGTAGAGGAAAAGAGTTTGCCGCGCGCAAAAAAAGAATGCAAAAAAACGCGCACGTGACGGATTGAGAAGCGTGATAAGCCGATTCGGGGAAAAAGGTAGAAATCGACGATCGACCGGCCGAAAATAACGAAAGAATTTTTATTGCAACCTCATGTAATTTTAAAGAAACCGGAAGGGAATCTTTTTATTACACGATATTTAAAGAAACTACAAAAGTTCGGTAATTTCGCATTGCTTTTTATTATTTTGTGTCGAGGTCACAAACGGCATCTTCGATATTAATGAAAACTTTTTCTTGAATTCGGGACGGACGCGATGAATTTGTTACTTAAACTTTTTATATCAAAAATACCGGTAGACCAAACTTCCATATTCCGCTTCATTGTTTTTTTAACGGGAAATCCGAGCAGTGTAAAATGACGTGATTCATACATTATTATAATTTCAGTATGAATGAGTCTCGTTCCAGTCTCGTTCTCGTTCTGGTGACCATTGAGCAATTGTTTTGGAATTTCCGATAAAATGAATCGTGAAATATCGGGATTCCCCGAGAGGTATTTTGCTTATCGAAGCTTTCGTTTAAAGTGAATTGTCGAATAAAATAAAAATTTTTAAGTAGGTATATTTCACGCGATGTACCAGAAATACAGTTAATTTAGTATATTCTCTGAGAGCGTAGCTTTCTAATAAATTGTGACAAAGATGAGAATCTTTGACAATTATACATATATGAACGAAGCAATGCATATGCATGTATAATACTTAATCTACGAGAGTAACGGACAATGTTTATTTGCCAGACACACTTGCGACACTTGTGACGGGATTGCGACTCTTTGTGAGAGACAAAAATTTCCTTCGCAAAATGAGGCATTAAATTCCCGAATACCGGCATATTTGCTCGAATCGAGGAGAATTTTCTCGATCTTGGCGAATAGACAATAATGGACTATATTTTTCTTCACATCCGGACGAACTTTCTACGCTCCTCTGCGTGCTGAACGCGTATCGGATGCGATATCGGGTAACGCCTTTTGCATACACCTGAGTACATTCACTGGTCATAGATTATGTTCGCCAACTCTTAGAAAGCAGTAAAAGCAATAAAATGTTTTTCATCGCGTAAGAAATGGAATAGTGAAAATTACGAATCATACCGGAAATGTAAAACACTTTTAGCATGCTTGAGAAATAGCTTGTCAGTTTCCGCAAAAAACGCAGAGAAAGGATACTTTTTGTTCATCCCAGTTTTCTTATACAAAGCTTGCATGAAAGAAAAAAAAATAAATTTGTTCTCATTAATGTGAAGTAAGTGCTCCGGTAATACTCGGATTTTTATTAAAAACCACGTTGATGTCGATATTCTTGTAATTTTCAATGAAGACGACGTCTTCAATCACCGCGCGATTTGTATATTCATCGAATTATTATTATTCCGTTACCTTATAATTTTTATATTTGCATCGTCCTATACAATTTTTTTCGAATATCATAACATTTCTTGGATACACCTACAAAACAAATCAAACAATACACGACTTGTTTGATTGTTAAAAAATTTTGAAAAAAATTAATTAAGAAAACTGATTGAATCAAAAAACTCGTCATAAAGAATTCCTCCGGAATTTTTATTTATTAATTATAGTCGGCAAAAATTTTGACAGCAAAGAGGGCAAATTGAAAGACTCGTTTTGAAGCTAGTTTTTGCAACAAATCAAACACGTATTTTTACCATCAAATGCCCGCCTATTGAGACCGCTTATTTGAGAGGAGGGATCATACCTATAGACGTTAAAGAGGCTTATTGTCGTAAGAGTTAATTAGCCAAGCAAGCCGACGTTTCTTACATTCATTGATTCGCTTTCATTGTTACAGTTTTCGAAATCGTAACTCCGGGCATAAATTGCACAATGCCGAGATAAAGACCCGGCACTTCTTCGATAATCGTGAAAGTTACCACATGAAACAATTAAACGGAAGATTGATCGATCAGACGAAAGATGCCAAGAAACGGCACTTTTGTCATCGTTCGCGAAGCGGAAATATCCAACGGTTTTCGGTGAAAGCCTCAACGTTAACTCGGAGATATTTAACAGTGGTAAAATCGTATCAAAAATCGTAAACCGCCTTCGATGCGTTCCTCAAAATCGTCCGGATTCAGTTCTTTTCTTTCGACCGCGAAACAGTATATGAGCAATTTATTATTCAACAATTCACTTGTTATAAAAAAACGGAATACGACACGATAATCGTCGTATTCTCTATACACGAATCAAGTATTTCTTTGATGATGAAGTTTGAGAATTAAACGGTATCGTCGATGTATACTGCCAACTTTAAACACTACAATATGTCACAATTACGCAATCAATGCAATCAATGCTAATTTGGAATACCATTTAAATTATGTTGCAAAACATTCGAGTCTATTCCAAGATTACCTCAATAATTTGAAAAAAATATCTGCGCGTCAATTATCAATAGCATTGTTTGAATGTTTAGGAAAAAATTTTTCGAATGAATTCAATTTCGAAGATTAAGTATTGAGCTATTGCGTTCGTTGCTAAAATGGAAAAAAAAGTAGATTTCAATGTGCGAAAAAAAGCACGCGGAAGATAAGATTGAATCAAGGTTCTTTGACGCGAGCGAGCGAGCATTAAGCATTTCTGGGGAACGGTACTGGCTCTTTCCAGTCGTCCTGTCGATATATGTCGATAACACGTTGGTATGTACATTGTACCTACAGCTCCTTTCATTCGACTCTGTCTGAATCTCTCCGTCTGAATCCGACCTCACGATTGCACTGAAAATGAACGCTTACCTTGAGCCTCTTTAGACTAGTGCTGCTGCTGCTGCTGCTGCTGCTATTAGAAGTAGTGCGATGTCAAAGCGAAAGTAATGCGCCACTTGTAGCGACTACTTGCCCATAAATAAAAATAACGAGAGAGTAACGCCTGTACGCCTTGTAAATTAACGAAACAAGCAGTACCAACAAAGTTGATTCTGTGAGAACAGATTGGTCGGTTTTTCTCTCGGCTACTTTTTCGCTTGCTCAATTGAACATAAAAGTTTACTCATTCAGAACCTCATTTCATTTCTCTTTTCATTGCATGAAAAGTCGTACTTTGCGTGCAGGCGTCGAGGAAAGAATTTTCTCTCAAAATCGAGCGTAAAGTTGGAAAGACCTAATTGAAATCCATGTTCAACTCGAATCTGTAGAATTCTATACGTAATCGTGGCCCGCAATCTTTTTCCCATGAGAGTAATCTATGTCGGCGCCGCGAATGATTGCGTTACGACGTGTCCCCAAATGATATCCTGGCTGCTGGATGTCTGGGAAACTCTTTTCAAGAAGATTCGGACATCGGGCGGGGATCATTCTCTTTGGATTTTTAATTAACGAGAGGCTGCCGCAAGACTCTGGGAATACCGCGTGATCCGTTGTAACATGCGCTTGATACTTGCCACACTTCCTGCAGCGGTAGCTCACAGCCGTAATCTTATTGCACCATATTAATAGGACGACGACGACGACAACGACAACGATAACGAAGACGACAAAGACGCACGCGCGTGCACCCCATTACGTATAGGATCCATTCGTTGTGGATTCGTCGATAGAAAACCACTCCATACGCCTCGTTGCCGTTATTCATTTCCATAATGATCGCATCATTCGCATCGATGCTCGATTCATGTAGGTACTCTACTCACTTTTTCGAAAAAAAAAACAAACAAATTATATGTTTGCATGACGAATCTAATAAGGATGTAATAAGTGTTGGTCAATATAGCGTGGACTTTTTCGTGGTTACAAAATATTGGCAATAAGTGCTTATACTTGTGATGAACGATAAGTATGGCCGTATTGTTATTTTCAAAGAGTGTTTTTCAGCTCGGGGCTATTCTTTCTTAACTTGCACTCTCATGCATCGATGCAATGACGGTGTATGTAATGTCCGACAAACGAGCTGCGAGTGCCGCGAGTTTAGCGAGTACCAAAGAAACATCCTGCCCATTCGTCACTGTATGCACTGTGCGTGCGGCATTGCTTCATTTGCAAAAGCCAAGAGAGAAAACCGAATTCTGGCTTAAAATGAGATGCGATCATTCGCATGCCTCGTTCATGCCTTTCGTCTTTTCTCTTGGCTCTATGGGGATTGAATGACAAGACCGCGCTGATCACTGGATATAACGTTTCTTTTATTCAGCGCTACATCATAAATAGTACGTGTACGCATTCATTGACGAAAAAAAGGGATTAAAATGTGTTGTGCAATAACGCAACAAGAAAGGAAAAGGAAAAGGAAAAGGAAAAGGAAAAGGAAATGTGTACATTAGGAATTGAGAATAGAGTTGAGGAAAGCATTTTTACGCCAGGGGGAAAATTCATCGTCGAATACATATATTATGATAAAAAAAAAGTTGAAATGTACAGCGGAGAAAGCTTATTCTCACGGAATGAAACAAAGTGAGTGAATTTCAAGTAGAAAGGGCTGAATTTTGCCTCGCAGCGCGTCTCAAAAGATGTAACAAGTCGAAAAATCCTCTGTCCGAATGACGGTCGTGAGAAAATGCGAGACGTATCAAAGCGCGTATCATCCCGCTCGAACTAATTCGAACGGCTGCCTCTAGATGAAAGAAATGCATAGCGCTGAACGGCACATCGCAAGTAGCTTATTAAGTAAAACGTAAGTAACGTATTTTAAATGTGAGTAATTCCTAACATGCGGTACGCGTAGTCGGTCACTCGGTTTCGAATCACACGGTCGCGAGCGGTCGCGAGCGGTCGCGAAATTACAGGCCGAGCCTCAATCAAGTTTAGCCGTCCATTTGCGGAATATATACGCACATAAGCGAGCACCGACACCAATCGCCGCAGCCGCTGTCGCGGAGTCGTTGCCAGAGTTGCGCTAGCAAAACTTCTAGAGCGGCTACCATTCCGCATATGAAATACGTTATGTACTGGGAACCTAATCGCGGTACATATCATAAAGAGAACAGCAAAACGTGGACTGCCGGTTGCGTGACGAGGTCGGGAAAGTACCGCGAGCCGACGTCCTCGATCTCTTGACAACCTCGAGGTGTAACGCACCACGCCTCCTTCCTCAACGACGTATGAAAAATTGCAAATTTCAAATGAAAAACGACATTTCCATTCATTTTCTTCGCTACATTTTTCAACTTTCATTAAATTCTTACGACGTCTCGGCTAAGCTGAAGAACCTCTTTAATGCGATGCGATTGTCGCAACTACCTGCTACGGTATAATTCTGCAATACGTCACCACGGTCATTATGAATAACGCTTACGATCGTTCCGTTGGACGGCCAATCACTTTACCATTATTACAACTTACAACGACGTTTGCCAGCTGACTGCTCGCTCGCTCGCTCATGCTTTTCGATGCGAATCTTGCCTTATGCGTATCGCGGCATTTGTCACGACATTGTATTAATTCATTTTTCCTTCTCATCGCCTTATACCGAGAAAATGGCAAACTATCATTCAACTTGTCAAATTTCAATTAATCTTCTACTACTTTCAAGAGGCATTTGATTTTAGCGGAATTGCAAAATCCGTACCCGTGCGTTTCTTTCCTTTTTCTTTTCATTAAAAAATGCGTCATTATTCTGGCTGCGTCGTATTGTGTAATACATGTAGGACACAATAACCGCGTTTAGCTTTCAAAAGAGGATCAATAATAAGGGTAACTCCGCAAAGCCCTGCCTTTTAGCATTTCTTTTCAAAAACCCACGTAATCGCGAGTTCATTCAACTTTGCGCCTTATACCCCCGCAAGATGCTGATTCTGTTGCGCGTGTGGTGTAAAGTGACAAAGTAACAATGTGAAATTGTTTCTTTTTTTTCATCGCCTGTGTCAATTTGTCAGAATATTCTCAAAAAGTAAAAACAAAGGAAATAGCGGGACAAGTTTGTCGTATTTTCTTGTTTAACGCGGCAACGGTTAAACTTGTAAAGCACCGGATTACTCGGTCTCAATTGCCATTCAACGCAGAAACTAGCGTAATTGCTGTGGATAATTAATCCGACTTCTTTCTTCTTTGCATTCGTCATGAATCTGGCAGGATCATTAATTAAGCTGATACGTAACGGCGGAACCTTTCTTTTGAAAATGAGATCGCACCTGTGCCAATGACAGTGAAAGTCCGTGCCGACGATTCGACGCTAAATCAATCAAATGAAGCGGAAAAGCAGAGACGGGGGGCATCACGGCGTATGGTCTGTCTCCTCCTCGCGGGACCGGTGGGACCCTTGCTTGCTCGCTTGCTTGCCTACCTGCTTGGAAATCGCGCCTTATCCGTATAATTGATATCTTGATCTCGCGTCAGACGCGTTGGACGAACACGTCTCCCTTCGCGGCCTTCGCGCACATGTCACGACTCCCGCGCCATACCATGATGCCTTCGTACCAGGTCCGTCCGAATAATTTTTCCTCTCTTTTGATTTCGCGTCTCGATCCATCGATAGCTATTTATTCGATTCCCTTGCTCGCACCGATTCTCAGCGTATCCAATATTACCAAACCGATAGACGAATTCAGCCAACCATACCAAATTATTCGATTCGTATAATTTCCGAATATCTGAAAGCCTGCAGATATTCGTGTATTCGGCAAAAACCAATTTGCAAGTTTCTCCTAAAAGAATCCTTGCATAAGATTAACCTTAACGAATGTGTTATCAAGCTTTTTGCTAATCTTCTCCTTTTAAGTAGGCTTTCGCGAAACGTTATGGTTTCGCTCGACCGTTATGCGAATCAGGGTGAAAACTTTGATTCTTATCGCACGAAATTTAGATGGACAGAGATAAGCACACGATAAAACTTGATGCAACGAAGCGACTAAATAAACCCAACGGGGCGTGCCCCCCTCCTCCCACCCTCGCCACCTCTGCCGTTACATTTATGCAAGGTATACGGACTATCAGGAAATCACTCAACTTTATCGCAGTAACAACTTTGCCGAACTTACATTTTCACGGAGGCGTAACAGTTGCTTGCGCTCACTTTGCACGTTACGCGAAGTAAAATTATTAACGATGTCGATAATTACGCGCGCGCGTTATTGCTTGTTTATAGTGAAAAACATGATTTACTGAGAAGAATTTTGTTTTTATACGCTGCTTTTAATTGTAAGTTAATAGCAATAAAAAGTTAAGTAGTTTTCGTTAAAATAAAAATCCAGCGTTGCAAGAACGAGAGAGAAAGTAAAATTAGAAAGTGTAATGAGCATCAAATGAAACAAAAGCGATAGAATTCATTTTAAAATAGCACGTAGATTCCAAGTTCAAGACGGAGGTGTTAAACCATTCCCACGATCGAAGAAGTATAGGACCGATTCGAAATTGGTCGTAAACGCAGTCGGTATACTACTTGATTCCTGTCATAAAGTGCCCTCCCCTCAAATCCCCTTCGCGGCCACAAAAAATTAAGAGCTTGCGCATCGTCATTATCGTCGTGAGCGCGATCAATGAGGTCTGCAAGATAACGAAGATATGACAAAGGACAGGAAAAAATAAATTCCGTAAAACGTGGGCGGACAGATTTTTTCGAATTCACAGCAGCTTCGACTAGATGCTTTTTTGCCTGTGAAACACCAGTAGTAAGTTGAGGAGTATCAAAAATTTAAGTCATAGAACTCGGTAGCCTCATCATGAAATACCGGATATTTAAAAGGCAGTTTATTGACGAGTTACAGTTCGCTTCTAAGAATCGTATGAGGCGTCGCGCGCACGTGCCTGCGGCCAAAGTATAGGCAAGGTATACGACGAACACGAGAGAGCTATATATACATATATATATATTATTATAAGAGATAGAAGCGAGGTAAAGCTAGGCGCGGAGAAGGAGATGAGCACGTGGAGCTGAAACGAGGAAGGAAATTGAAGATGGTTCGAGTAGATGGACGGGAAAGGAGGAAGGCGGAAGGAGACAGCGAGATTGCATCGAAAGGTCACTAACTTTGATAAAACGCGCGTCTCTCGAAAGCGCGAATGCAAGTCTTGAATTAATCTTACCCTTTTTTCGTTTGATCGTTGACGCAGGAGCAGAAGCAGAAGCGGAAGCAGAAGCGGAAGATGGTTTTGCTGGTTCGCTACGCGCGAGGCACGCACAGAAATAGAAGAGTACAATGAAAACGAGTGTTTTTGCGAGCAAGTCGCCACGGGACGTCGCGACGCACTCGCGACGCAATGCCAAAAACATGATCGGTCGCGTGGTTCGTTTGTCGCGATGAAATAGGCTTTGGGTTTCCGAAAAAATGGCCAACTCTCCGCAGCGGCGGTAGCGCGATTGGTAGGTGGTGGTCGGTCGTCTACCGAGTCCCCGCAGTGAGTCACTGCAGACTACTTGGGCGTTCGGGCGATCGGAGGCCTGCGGCGTGCGGCGACGGCGACTGGAGGACTAGGAGGTTGGAGCCTTAGGAGGACTATAATATGCTGCCCGCCGAGAGTATTCTGTCGCCCGCGATATACCCCGTCACTCTCGCGAGAAGCTCGAGCGAGAAGCTTCGAGTTCGCCGGTCGTTGCTTGCGCACCACTCGTCGTCCTTAAAATCCCAGACCACGCACAGCCCGAATTTTGCACTATTATAAAAGACGGTAAATCGTGAACTCGGCTTGCATCCTGTACTCGCGCACTTATTTAAAACCTATCGCTCCACCTTCTCTACTCACTATTGGCTCCTGTCCCAATTCCTTACCCAATGGTACCACTCTCGCGCGCGCGCGCGCTCGCGTTCACCTCCTTTGCCAGCGCAGCGCATATGCCACCGCAGGTGGAAATAACTAGCTGGAGAGGCTTTCATACTGCACGTGAGAAAGTAAGACTGTAAGAGATGACGGCGCGGCGGAAGATGTCGACGCTGCGCGTGGTCAACACTCGATCCAGCTAGCTCGTGACAACAGTGTCATGGATTAGTAATGGATCATTTTTACCATTTTGACTTCGACTCTTGGCCGACTCTTTACACGCATTCCAATAATTATAAGATGCCCTCGATCCTTCTCAAGGACGACTCTTTTCACCTCCTTGTTTACCGAGCAAAACGAGCTTTTCTGAAACGTTCAGAACTATAACTATATCAAAGAATAATTCTTACTCGTCGAAAGAGCCGAGAGGTTAAAGCGAATACAACGGAGAGTGAGCAGAATTTTCCACCGATATGAATTCAGCGCGTGAAACGTTCGGAGCGCTCGAGGTATTCCGGTTAAAAAAAAAAAAGAAAGAATACAACGGTCAAGCTACATACGCTGCGAAGTGCACGCAGCCCCCTACAAGTGCGCTACGCGAATCATTATGCAACGAAAATTTGTCTTACGCGGAATAACAGCATCTTTTCAAAACGCTGTTGCAAACTCTGCCATGAAAACTTTAATTCAGTAGGACCATGTAAAAATTGAAGACGTGATTCGTGTCACCGTCTTTTGTCATGAGGCCACAGGGCAAACGACAACAATATTACATCCACGCGTAATTTCGTCAATACGGTTTCGCCTCGACGATTAGCAGCACAGTGTATTATACGAATTTTTTCCTTTTCAGAAGCCGCTAAGATCTGAAACCATGCAAATAATAAACACGTAACGGTTGAAAACTTTGTACTTTCATCTTGTGATGAAAAAGAAAGCAGAATTCAAGAATATTGCAAGTGTATTTGTTCAATTTGTTGTTTCTATAATGACGGATTAAAGTTCTTAATCGTAGACGAATAACGCCCTCGTCGGATGATATCTTTCGAATCTTCTGATATTGTATCGTAACCACTCCTACGCATGAGTGAAATGTGCTGACAGCATAGAAATTGAAAGGAAATTCATTAGAACAGCAAACGGAACTGATGCAAATCGACGATCCGCCAGTCACCTGCCGCCAGTCTCTCTGTTCAACAGAGAGAAGAGAAAGAACAGAAAGAACAGAGAGATAGATTTGTATTCATGGCGTATTCACACGTATCGAGACTTTGAGACTTTCAAAGTTAACGCGACGTTTCGAAATGCCGCCGCGAGTTTTCAACGGCCAAGGATACCCTGGTGTAACTAGTACCGCAAGAAGAAAATGCAAGAAAAATAAGTACTCGCCGAGTTGGTTAGTAAAAACAAGTTAGTTAATCATCATAATCAGTAAATTACAGAGAACGACGATGCTGGAAGAACACCTCAGCGGTTTCCCAAAGTTGAATAAATCAAGTTACATACCTTCTTATACACAAATTATACATTTTTTCCAAATACATAAACGTATAATATGCGAGAAAAAAACAAAAGCAAAGGAAAAACTAATAAGGTCACGCGCATGCACGCGCGCGCAAACAGAATTGACGATAGATATACATATTTGTGGGTGGCATTTTTCTTGCTGAGCTAAGCAGCCTAGTTATTCAACGTTCGAGTCTGTATATCAGGCCTGCAGATCTGATTTAAATCGCAGCTCGCCAATCTTTTCCTGGAGAGATCGCGCGCGCGCGCGCGCGCGCGCAAGAGAGAGAGAGAGAGACTCAGGCATGCGCTTTTGATCGCACAATGGACCCGATAAGTTTGTGACGTAATCTGAGCCTCGGCGAAGAACGCGGAACAATGGAACTGGCAACTTGATTCAGGAACGGTGATCTATATTTCAAAGCTGCGTGGTTCAACGATAAAAAGCATGTTTCATTCGATTCGGAAAAAATAACAAATATGCATGTTCGCCTCGTGTCGAGTTGTACATTTATTATTTGTCAATTTCGAGTTTCAAAATCCTCCGCTCATCATACGACACCGGCAGTTGCTTATTTTTCACAAAAAAAGCTTCGGAGAAAACGCGTTTTCTTCTGAAATTACAATGTCATTGAGTTGGGTAAAATTCCCCTTGCGTATTTTATTTCCGTTCGATTATTTCCGTTCGATTGGTTCGGCATTTGCAATGTACGAAATACAGAAAGAAGTCTGCAAAAGGCAATCACTGATTGTGCAAACGTCACGGTTATCAGTGTGAATGATGCCAAACGCTGATTTTTGTCAACCGTTGACGGTCGGTTTCACAATCGAGCCAGTACTGGAATGATGGCTCATTTACGTTGGTCCGCTATTTATTCGACCTACCTAGGACAAGCAATATTATATTTGACTTCTGGAAATTACAATGTCCAATCTTTATGAAATTAAAATGGAATGAAAGATGATAGCAATCTCGTTATACCTATGCGTGGTGAATTTAGGGATATATTCATAACAATATGACGGCGAAAGAGTAATCAAGTAATTCATAATGAATCCTTGATCGTCAGAACTTGAGACGGTAAGTAGCAAAGACGATAAGTAAGGTAGAGTCGTTCAAGTTTACTCGAAAAAAGCGTTGCATCACACGCGTGTGATAAATGCTTAACAAACTACATCGTGTGATCATGGTTGCCCGTACGATCTAGTACGATCTAATACAATATTGACCAATATGCTGAATTATCGTAGGTTAACAAAGAGGTTTTCAAATGAAAATTGCAATCAAAATACCAAGACAGTTTACCATTAAAAATACGTTACTTAATGATAACGAATCTCGAAAAAAAAAAAAATAATGCCAATAAAGTAGCGATCCGACGATCTTACGCCTAGACCGTTGGCCTAGTTTACATTTGTTCGGTTGTATTACTTATAATTCGTTATACACTTCCTATGATGTGCGATGAGAAGTGCGCGGCGAATGATAATGATTTTTCATTCCCATGAATTATATTAATTATTGCATATTTACATGACAATTAGCTCCTTTATCAGTAGAAAAACGCGACACGACAAACTGCATACGCCTAATGATCGCTCCAGTTACGAGTGAGATCATGAATCTCTAATTTCTGCACTTATCATTGCTTTCGCATGTACTCTTACCGTGCAGCCACATAGTACACATTGCACATATCCCACGTATGACTTTAATGCACAAGGATTTATGCAATAGAGACTTTTCCGGCGGTGACTCGCACGTTACGTTATTAATTATTAGACGACGATCTGCATATGCGATTGTATTTCAGCGTTATAATTGCTCTATCGTGGAAAAATTAAAAGTTTCACTTGACAGCGCGTGTGACGAAATAATGAGCGTGTTATTGTTTTATTTTACGCGAAAAATTGCGTCCCGTTGCAGAAATGATGTGAGATTAGTTGAGAAAAGTACGCTCATTTGGAAGAAGCAAAGGGAACATAATTATAATAATTGAGAGGAAAATTTTGCATCGATGCGATATGGATGAAGTAAGAAAAGCGGAAAGAGCCTTTCGATTTGCTGATCGTCCCCCAGCGGCTCGTTCAGGACTTGATGAATTCAATCATTCTGAAAAGCCTAAAAAATGGAGTGCCTTGTGATTCAAGACGAATAGAATTGCAATTTTGAACAACGATTGGTCAATTAAACCAAGTTTCCGTGTACTGCAATTTTCACTGAATATTTATAATGAATATTATGAATAATAATTACCGTACCAGTAATGAATAACAAAGTAATACTCGTAATATGCATCCTGAGAAAGCTGCTCGTGCAACATTTGTGGAGCGATTTGAATGTAATTTTACATTGACCTTTCCGAATATGGTACCTT
>JABFQM010000848.1:0-27820 GCA_022816865.1 Zelostemma sp. ZL-2020
GTCTCAAAGGCAACGAAATCTCGGAGATCTCGGAGTACGCGTTCAGCGGGCTCGAAGATTCTTTGACAGACCTGGATCTTTCGGAAAACAAGCTGAAAACGTTTCCTATGGCGTCGCTGAGGAGGCTGGAAAGCCTGGATTCCCTGAGACTCGCGTGGAACGAAATATCCAAGCTTCCCGATGACGGGTATTCCGCTCTCGGCGCGCTTCTGGTACTCGACCTGAGCAGCAACGACTTCGACAAACTCACGGAGGATTGCTTCCGCCCGTGCCCGAGTTTACAGACGCTTTCTTTGTACTACAACTCCATCGAAACGGTTCACAAAAACGCGTTCGTTTCGCTGTCTAATTTGGAGTCCATCGACCTCAGCCACAACAAGATCGTCTTCTTGGACGTCGCGACGTTCCGGGCAAACGAGCGCTTGAGAACTATAGAACTCAGCCATAATCACGTCCATTACATCGGCGGGGTTTTCGCGAAACTGCCGGAACTCCGCGAGCTTTTCTTAGCGGAAAACAACATCCTGGAAATCCCGGCCGACGCCTTCATCGGCAGCGCTGGTTTGACCGTGATTTACCTCCAGCAGAACGCCATCAGGAGGATCGACGGTAAAGGATTGTCCAGTCTGAGCAACCTGATGCAACTGCACCTCAGCAACAACTACATCGAAAGGGTGCCAAAAGAGTTCTTCGAACACTGCGCGAATCTGTCGTCTCTTTCATTAGACGGGAACAAAATCCGCGAGCTTTCGGTGGGGACTTTTTCGAGGCTACAGCGACTCCGCGAGCTCAGGATTCAGGATAACAGGATAAGCGAGGTGAAACAGGGGATTTTTTCGCCCTTGCCGACGCTGCTGGAACTTCATCTGCAGAACAACGCGATCGTGGACATAGAAACCGGCGCTTTCGGCACGATGCGCAGTCTTCAGCACGTTAATCTTCAAGGGAACCAATTGCTTTTGCTTGGGGACGTGTTTCAGTCGACGTCTGGGGTGAATTCTTTAGTGTCCGTTCAGCTGGACAGCAACGGTTTGAAAACGTTGCATAATGATTCTTTGCGCGGTCAAGCGTCGGTCAGAATCATGTGGCTTGGACATAACAAGCTGACCTTCCTCCAGGCCCCGTTATTCCGCGATCTTTTGCTGGTGGAAAGGTTGTATCTTACGAACAATTCCATTTCGAAGATCGAAAACGGCGCGTTTCAACCGATGCAGGCGTTGAAGGTTCTGGAACTCAGTAAGAACAAATTGTCGCATGTTACAACGCGAACTTTCTCGGATCTCCGCGAGCTGGAAGAGCTGTATCTGCAGGATAATGGACTTCAGAGGTTGGATCCTTACGCTTTCACGACGCTGAAGAAACTCAAAGTTTTGGATCTCTCCAACAATTATCTCACGACTCTACAGAACACCATGTTCCAGGACAAATTGCCGCTGAAAACGCTGAACTTGAAGAATTGTTCTATCATCATGATCGAGGATGGAACGTTTCAAGGACTCAACAATCTTACGGAACTTGACCTCGATAATAATATGCTTCTGGCGCCATCTTTAGGCCGCTTGCGTATTCCGGAACTTCACGTTCTTTCGGTATCAGGGAACAACTTGAGTCAAATCGCGGAACACAGTTTGGATGGCATGCCATCGCTTCAGGAACTCTACCTAAACAATGCAGAGATATACCAGATCCCGGAAAACATCTTTTCGTACAATACGAACTTGGTGAAACTGCATTTACAGCGCAATCATTTGCGCTCTTTACCCCCGGACATTTTCCTTCGTTTATCGTCTTTACGGGAAATCAGCATCGACCGGAATCGCTTGGTAGAAGTCCCGTACTTGGCGATCTCGAACGCCGTAAATCTGACGGTTCTGTCATTGTCCTATAACGACATCATGTCCGTGGATGTTGGAAGTTTCGTGAACCTAACGCACCTGACGAAACTTGATCTGAGTCATAACAGAATCGAAGCGATGTCCGGGTTCGCGATGGCGAATCTCTCGCGTTTACTTTCGGTAGATCTCAGTAGCAATCAATTAAGCGCGCTTCCCGCCAACTTTTTCGCCTACTCGACTTTACTTCGAAGAGCCAATCTCGCGGAAAACGAGTTCCATCATATCCCAGCCGTAGCTTTGTCCGGGCAAAACCTGCCGAATTTGGAGTGGCTGAACATCACGATGAACCCGCTGAATCGGATTCACGAAGTCCCGTCCGAAACGAAGTATCCTTTACTTTTGGAACTTCACATATCCAACACGAACCTCAGCATCGTCGCCTCGCAGGACTTCGAATCCTTCCCGGCCTTGCGCCACCTTTACCTGGGCTACAACAATATTCTTCGGATTTCACCAGGGGCGTTTCGCAGTTTACCGAGTTTACAAACTCTGCATTTGGGGATGAACAGTCTCGAAATTCTACCGAAAGAAAGGCTACAAGGGATGGAGCATTTGCGCATCTTGAATCTCACGCGCAACCGCTTGCGAGAGCTGGAAGAGTTCCCGATGGACTTGAAATCATTGCAGATACTTGACCTTTCTTATAACCAGATCGACAGCGTCGAGAAGATGACGTTCAAGAATTTAATCAGCCTCGTGGAGCTACATCTTTACGGGAATCGCATCAAAGCGATTTCCGGGGAAGCGTTCCGACCTTTGAAGAAACTTCGGCTGCTGGACCTGAGCAGGAACTACTTGGAAAACTTGCCACTTAACGCCTTTCGACCTCTGGAAACGCAAATTCGGAGCTTGCGAGCTGAAGGTATTGTAAACTCTGATTTATTTAACGGTTAGGTTCGATTTGAAGTTCCTGCACAAACCTGATTCACAACCAGATCAGACCTCGTTTTGAAGGTCATTAAAGAGTTCTATCGGGTCAAATCCAGATTCAATGAGCCTGAATCAGGTACACCGTAAAGAGACCTAGTATTTTTTCATTCCGGCCATCGCCGTTCACATTAAAACAAAGCCCGAAACCAGAACCGTTCCCAAGGTCATTTCCTTCACCCTTTGACCGCAGAAAACCCCTTGCATTGCGGTTGCGAGTCCCAGGAGCTCTGGGAATGGTTACGCGACCACCAAAAACTCGTCGGCGGTATCGACAGAGGGCGAAGCGAGGGCGTCGGGGAGGTCGAGGGCGGAGTACTAAGATGCGAACAACCCCCGGAGTTGCGCGGCCTTGTCTTCATCGATCTCGATCCGCACGCGTTCTGCTCCTCGCCTCTCGTTCTCAAACTCGCCATTCAAGACATCCAACCATTCTCCGTTCTCGTATCCTGGCAGAGCAGAAACCACTCGGGCCTTCACGGATATCAAGTCGCTTATCACGCCCTAGATAACGTCGACGAGGTAAGTACACCCCCGCCCCTCCATCGAAGCAATTCGATATTCACGGGCAACTTTTCCCCGCAGGTTCGGGGAAAGTTGCTGGAGCCGAAAACGCGCTCCGTGCGATTAACGAAATTAGCTTCGGGCACGCGGTACCTGATTTGCGTGCTGGGTTTGGGCACTTGGGGTACGCCAACGCCCGAGGAACTGACCTCGACGCGCTGGAATTCCTCGCAGGATGACATTATCGAGAGCTCCGCGTTACCGGTCATGGTCAACACCCCCATGACCCGGTGCACGGAGGTCAAAACCTTGGAAGCGCCGGATTCCGTGATCGGCGACAGCGCTATTGGCGATCGGGGCGGATTGGCGAGCGTTCTCACGAGAAGACTGGGCCTGATTGTCGGCAGCTGCATGGGCTTTGTCGTTTTCGTGGTGCTGATCTCGATTTTGGGGTGGATGAAGATGAAAAAGCAAAGAGCTTCCGCTAAGAGGGAGCAACCCTTAACTTCCAATCCTCCGGAGTACATGACTTACCGGCATTTCTCGCTTCAGAGCGGGGACAGGGCGGAAAACGCGTGTCCCAGTTTCATCGGGAACATCGGCTCGACGGCCTTGAACACGTAGCACGAGCCAAAGGTTCGCGGCGTGAAAATTCGCGAGCCGGGCATGGAAATGAAGGGCGCCGAAGACTTCGGGCTGCCCGATTTGGCGTCCAAAACTCTGAAGAAAGGATCGAGGGAGAAAAAAGTGTCCTGAAACGGGCGAACGTTCGCGGGATACGTTATTTAATGGGGGAAAAGAAAAGCGAACGTAGAGTGCCAAGGAGCAAAGTGCCAAACACGAGAATGACGTTCGTAAAAAAAAAAGGCTATTCCGCGAAGCATTACCCGAGCAACGATGCCACGACCTCTCGATCCACGTATCTTTCACGAAGACTGATTTTTTGAATCCTTTATTTTACCCGAATCGCAATTTTCGATGTAATATATGACGTATAAATGACATGTTTGTAAATAAGGTACTTTGGGCGATGGAATTATCGTCCGTTCCGACGATTTTCGTAGTTACTTCGACATTTTTTCATGTTTCCTAGATATACATGCATTTTCCATAAAAATATACCTTCCTTCGAAGAACGGAAACATGAACGGTCGCGATGTTTTTGCGAGCACACGTGGGCCTTTTATGTTCCCGTTTTTCGAGGGTTTCGCGTACTTGAAAAACCGACGAAATACGATATAAGATATTCATGTGTACTCGCAGAGGTACGAGTGATTCCTGCCAAGGTAGATAATTTTAAATCGCCAAATGTTACGAGGTAACGAATTAATGTATATAGATAGTGAACTGTACACTTACGATATTGTATATTAAACATCCAATTCTTCGGTTAATAAAAAAAGAGCACTTATCGACTGTTTGTTCCAACGAAACATCGATCTCGTTTTTGTCGAAATATGCCAACGATTTACGCTTCGCGATCTTTTAGCGCATTAATTTTTGGATAAAAAGTGGAATGATAACGAGTAGATTTATGTAATTGAATTAGCCGCAATTGTGATTGTTCGGCAATTAGGTGCTTCGGTTTATTCCATCAAGGGAATAAGCAATCAAAGGTACGGCGAAGTTTAGAGTAACGAGAAAATGAAGAGGAATTGTATTAAGCCAGACCTAATTTTACCGTCTGCTTTCATTTCCACTGTCAACAGTTGAAGTTGTATCCGCAAGCGATCGAAACTTCCCGACTTCCATCAAGGCAAAAACGCAACTAATGGATCGTTTCTCAAATTTATCTATTAGATCGTCCAGGGTATTTCATTAAGCGAAGTTTGGATTAAGCCGAATCCAAAGTCACTTGGCCGAGCAACAACATCGAAAACTTTGCAGTTGCAATTGTATTAGACCGGTGGCATTAATGCGCGAGCGTGTCCTCGTAAAATAGACGTACTGCATGCAAGCCATAAGCACGTATGCTTGTATTACTCGGTACTTACACTCATTCGACCGTACTTGGGGAAGTGCAGTTTCATTTGGAGGAATTATGCGCGGCGCTTCCTTGTTTTTCGAGTCCTCGCACTTTGTCATCCCCAAAGTTTGTTCGGTGTTCTCCGGTAATCATCGATCTTATCTACGAACGTGCTCGAGTACACGCTTTTTTTTAACTCCCCAAACACGCGCGCTTCAACTTTACCGTGAGTTTTCGGCCATGAAATTGTGTAAAGAGAAATTGTATGCAAATGAAAGAGCATCGATAGGAATTGAGTCAAACTCGATTTCGGCCGATCGAAGTGTTAATTCGTAGATCATTACACTCCGCCTTTGACGATTCGTGCCACTCATCCGTATAGTTTATGCCAACGATGTAGTGCTTTCCAATTAGATCAATCAGAAGCGACAACCGCGGAGTTGCGATACGCAATAATCAGTTCGGTCATGAATTCGTAATTGCGCTGCATTCGTAATTGCCCAGGGAACGATTGTTACGCAGCCATTTTTTGCCATCTCCAAAATCTTAACGCGAGCATCCAAAAAGTGCATTTCCGAGCTTTTTCCGAAAAAAAAAACCAAGTCCTGCTCATCCATTCGATGGCTCGATGTTGCTGAATTGAAACAGACGCGAGAAAAGCGTGCACAATAGAAATGAAATGGCTTTTTTCGAGCGAGCCACGCCTTTTCTTCGCGGAGCTAGAATTTTTGTCCGATAAAGATTATCAGCTTGGAACTTTAATGAGAGAGCGGGACGAACAACGGACCATGAATAATTTCGCTCGACCGGAACTGCACTGGGTCATTGGGTTTCGAGCTCGTCGGAAGCAGAAACATATTGACCAGAAAAATGCATTAAGAAACGCCGAGGATAAATTTAATTCAATCATTCGATACGAGAAGCGAAAGTTTTAATCTCTGGTTATCGGAAAATTATCCACGTAATGGGAAAGAGCTTTTTGTTTATCCGGAACGGGAAAAGAAGCGATCGAAAGTCGAGTCCCGGTAAAAAAAGATTAAAGCCCGCCGATAAAATGTTTCATCTTCCTCTGTATTTCAATGCCAGGGATTTTTCAGGCCCTTATTCTTCATCCGCGCACTCCAATCTGCTGCTCGAAGTCGTAAAATTCCTCGTCATAAAGTTTATCGCGACAGTTTCGCTGTCTAAAGTTCCGGTAAAGGAAGAGATTCCGAATAAAAGCGTATGGGGAATCGCGAATTCCGGAATAAATATTTGCCGTGCATTGTCTGACGCGTTTACTTTCGATCCGAAGAGATGCTTTCGAATAACGACGATATTACGGATTTTTCAACGCGCGACAGTCATTAAAAAAAGCAATCACAGCTTTCGGAGAAACAGATTGATGATTAATTGACGAAAAAAACTCCGACGTGAATGATGGCGAAGGAATGAGAAGGATGAAATCAATTATCGAAGGATCGGGGTAAACAAAAATGTTTGATGAAGCGCGAAATGATTTTCCCCGACGAAAAACGCATTTTTACTATCGCATTAATCGCGGAATTGAAGAAACACCGAAATCGTAACGAGTTTTTGAATTGAAAACGTGGATGTCACGGGAAAGCAAAGCCTTGACGGGATTCGATATCTCTAATAACAAGAGCATTTCAGATGTTTTTGCTTTACCCGAGCAAGGGCCATGGAATGGAGAGGACATCGATCTGCAATCAACGCTGCTTTGTTAGACAATATCATTCGCGGCTCCAGAGAGCAGCTCCCAGTGTTGCTATCGCATGGTGTTTAAATTGAAATGCCTTTCTAACCGCGTTTAACGCACACGCAATTCCCTTTTCCGAGGACAAAAGATTTTGAATGAAATTCATTCAGTCCGAGAGAGACCCAGAATTCGGCCGTTTTCAAACGAAAGTTTCAGCGATGTTTTGCTCGATTGATATCGATGTTGATTGGAGAATCTGATAGTATCTCTAGAAATTATCCGAAATTCAGTCGCTCATCTTGAAATTATCTTTGATTCAGTTGATTCATCTGGAATTCATCTGCATCTCGATGTATGTAAAAGCCAGGGTAATCAATGTTAAAAGGCTGTAAATTTCTATGGGGCGAAGATAACAAAATTATTCGTTTCTGGCGATGAAACCAACATTCGTAATCAGTTTCATACCCCCCTGAAAATACGCAATGCTGCAACTGACCCGAAGCGCAATTGAATTACGAACTCATTGCGCGGAAATGCTGGATGTTCCCGACGCGTTTTGTAAATTATGGCGAGCAGGCGGAACATAAATAGGTATGGACACCGTATTTGTACAGTTTATCGCTCCGGAAATAATTTCCTGCGCGGGGGGGCACGGAATGGAAATTTAAAACGGAACTGGCGCGTCGCGGATGAATTTGAATTATCGCGAAATGCCGAATAATTGCGTTCGCTCTACTCCACTTTCGAATAAACAATAGTTCTTTGCCGCTTTTTTCCTCGTCAGTTTTGTACATTTTTGTGAATTATCGCGCTATTGTTATGTGGGTTTATAAGCTAATTGCATGTCATTTTGAATAGCTCGTATGATTCAAGTGCGCGCTCGATGATGAATCGCAGCGCACAATAGAAAGGCGGGATAAATTGTTGAATTTACGTGACGCGAGATAAATCCCGAAGAAAAGCAGGTATCGAGAAACGTGACTTTCTGCATACGCATTACGTTTCTTTAATGAATCGGGAAAAAATAACGACGATACGTGACTCGGAGTCGATGTAGCCTCTCTGTTTTTTCAAATGCGATTACACTTCTGACTCTGCATTTGTTTATTCGTCCGTTCGCGTTGTAAAAACAACGGTCTTGGCACTTTTTTAAATAATAAACGAGACGGAAATGCGAGTACCATCGAAAAATCTTCTGGGGAAGTGAATCTCGATTGAAATACGTAACAAATCGCGAAACTTTGATTGAACGCGTCGCGACTACTAATCGAGTAATGGGCGCGGAAAAGTCCGCGTAAACTTCGATGAACCGCAAGTTCGTACAAAGCAGCAACCATGTTATTTCCCCCATTACCGTCGCCCCTCGAAGTCATTTATTCAACTGAGCCGAGTTGCTCGCGCTAATTACAAACGAGAGAATTCCACGTGTTAATTTTCGCAAGTACGGCGCCATTGCGAACAAATAAACCGAGGAAATGGGGTAATTATGTATCAACGCTGATGATTCCGAAAATATTGAAAAGTTCCTTTCGCGTGTTATTAAATTTATTCGGCTGGATCCCGCGAATTGTATTCAGCCTGAATTTCGTTAATTGATTTACTGATATCTCGCGAATTATTGCTATTGATGTAATTAACGACGGGTTTGAAATTATATACCCAATAATTTCTTGAATTTCAATGTTAATCAGGTACGAATTCACGCATCGCTTGAATTATTTCGTGGTTTGAAAACACGAATAGTTGCATAAAATAAAAAATGTAGTCGAGGGTTCTGGTTGCTTTTTTTTCCGAATGGATTCCGTTATCGAAACGCAGCTTTCAGGAAGTAATCGACGATTCGAAAGTAGTATCCTTTCGCGAAGCCTTTGAGAAAAAAGCAATCATTCCGGATGTTTCCATCCCTTGGTCAAAGAAAAACCCGAGATCGCAAATGGAAATGCGAGAAATCAAAGTAGCGTTCGCGGAAAGATGCAAATTCGGAACACTGAATGAATTAATACGATGCCGAAAGCCGGAATTTTCTTCATGCCTCGTACATTTGTTCGGTATTTTGTACGCCGATGAAGTTTTATCTTCGTTAAGTTCTTCGCAACTTTGATATTCTCAACCGTGAACTTTTGCAATTATGCTAATCTTCTTTAACCGCTTACATGGTTTCTTAATAAGCTAAATAATAGAAAGCCACGCTTATTACGCTTCGCGTTCCTCGATAAACTCACTTTATCCGGGAATTTATTTCGTAGTTCAATCTTTGCGAAAGCTAATTCTCATTGTTAATTAAGGAAACTCATCGCATCCCCTGAGATTCTGAACAATTCATCTCCAACTCCGGAATTTATCTACAATTCTATAATTTATTTACAAGTACCTCAAACTTCCGTACCATGAAAAACAAGAAACAAGACGTTGTCTTTCAGTAAAAAATAACGACGTTGATCCGAATGTCACTGCAACACGAATCCCATTCCAGGGTAGATTTTAACATGGAAAAACAATGGGAGAAAGCGCGCTTTCCAGGAAGAAGATTAACTATTACGAAAGCGGGAGTTGCTGTGTCGGTGTATCCTCAAAAAGATCCCGAAGAGAGTGTTTTCTGGAGCATGACACCACCGGGGATCTATTTGTCTTGGTAGCACATGAAGGTGTCCGAAAGCTGCACTGCAGACGAAAAGCGATGAGATGGTGGGAAAAAATGAAGAAAAAACCGAGTCAGCAATCTTTTTTTGGGGGTGTGGGGTGTGTGTAACCTTTATGAATGACCCGGTGAATGCGCAGACGTAACACGTTTATGGTACTCGTGCACGGAATCGAGAAAGCATCTTCCGTCGCGAATATATCGATTCACCGGCGTCATCGTACTTCGCGAAATCTCTGCCTCGCTTTCTTCCGAGTCTCCCTTTCGCGTAAATCTTGCATCGATCAACGTCAACTCGACGTTACAAGATAAAAGCTTATTGTTGCGTAAGAAAAAGCTCCTTTTTACGGAAGAATCATTAGGTATAATAACCGGGAACAAATGTGATTCGAATCCCTTTAATAAATGGGAAATCCTGAGTGATTTCCTGGCAATTCCTCGTCTTTCATCAAGATTCAGCCCGAATTTCGCCCCTGGCGAAATTTCGTTCTCGAAGCGTTGAAGGGTAAAAAGGAAAGAGTGGACAAGACACTTGGAAAGGGATAATTTAACAGTGGCCAGATGAGATAAGGTATCTTTGCGGTCGGCGAGTTTGCAGCTTTGTGGCTCGGCAATCTAAAGCGCCGCAAACTTTAACGTTCCCGTTTTACCTATTTCGCGTAAACAAGTTTCGAAAGTTTTATATTTTATCTGCAATTCATCCGAGATCAATGTTGGTCGGTTTCGTTTTTAAAACAACGCTGGACGTACAATTATTTTCAATTTAAAGCCAACATCCTGTTCCGGGCTAATAAAGGCCGCGACTTGATCGTAGATCGTAAAGTTGGTCGCTCGTTTTTCGTCGGAAACGATGGTAATATTAAGTAGGTACGTCGTGGCGGCACTATCTCAACCCCCGGAGATAAAATATCGACTGGATATTAAATTCGCTGATGGATACTACGCGTAATTTAACTGCGAACGGATTAATTTACATGAAACCAGTTGATTTAATTTCGAGCGTTGCTCATTCTTCTTCAATTTCCAAGCTTTCAAAAATTGTTTAACGATTATACAAGCAATGAATTCGTTAAGCAAACAGCCCTTAATTCATTAGCCTTTGAAATTGTCGATGAGCAGAATTTTAAAATAAATTGCAGCGGAAATGAATCGGATGTGAATTAACATAACGAAGGGCAGTAAAACGCAGGTGGTATAAAACATTATTGCCGCGAGAAAATTGTGATGCGATGCTGTAAATAACGACGGTATGATAAATGAGTCCCTGCGGCAACGCTCAATAAACTCATTCGGAAAATTTACATTTCCGACTCGATAAAGTATTATTAACATGAAAACCGAAACGCGGCCGCGAAAATTGCATCCCGAAAGTCGATAAAAACGTACGATTACATTTTAAGTCGCATTCATTCAACTCCCGATAGGGAGCATCAAATTTTAAGTCCAAAGTCGGAATCGAATAGCCAAAGTCGCGGAAACTCGGGTTTAAATCGAATTACAGGATCCGCAAAAACGCTACCCCCAAGATTTCCATATATCCACGAATTCTCCGAGGCGAAATATCTTCCTACTCGTGACTCGAGGCGCCCGTGCAAAGAGCACGGGCGGGCCGTTTGAAGACGTTTTATTTCAGCGTTATAAGCTATTTTACTTCGAAATGGGACAAATGGAATTGCACCCTCTTCGCCTCCGCGCGCACCCCCGCGCGGCTCTCGTGTGTCACGGAGTTTCTTCTTACACCCGGCAAATTTTTCCTCTCGAATTGTTCTTCCTCGACGCCCGGATATTCGATTTTCGGCGAGATTAAAATTTCTTTATTTATCGCGGAACAAATCTGTCGGCCTTTTCGAGCATCCAATTACGCTCTTCGCAGTGGCCAAAATTACGATGTTTTTCGGGATTTGTAAAATGGAAAATCGATCGATTTAAAGAGCTTACGGGGATGTTCAAAGACATCTCTCATCTTGATTTCATACTGAGATTCACTGGCAGTTTTAACGAGGTTGCTTAATTCCTCGCTCTAACGAGGCAACGAAATGGCAGCTCTTCAACGCCTTAATTAAAATCCAAATGTACGCGTGGGACATTTATCCGCCTCAAAACGTGAAGATGATGCGATATAAATTGCGCGGCGTAACGTTTATTTGAGAACTTTCAATTTGTTTTGATAGTCATTCACCGGGGATTTCAAAGAGTCATTAAACGCCGTAATTACTCCCGAAAAGTGCTTCAATTTCATATCTTCGTCAATTAAAAAAACCCGTTTTCAAATACATTCTAAACGCGAATAAAAAACAACAATCGAACTTTCTTTAGCATGAGAATAATGCTCGGCGAAGCATCATAAATGCATGATATAAAACGCGAAGGGAAGAAAACACGAATGCTCGGCGGATCGATGAATCAAAATCAAGTTCCCATTGAAGCGTCAACATCGCTATTCCCCATTCGCATCGGCCCCGGAGTAATTCTTTATTCTCGATGATATAAACATATTCCAAGACGCCACCATCGATAATAGTTCGCCGAACGCTCTTCCATATTTTACGAGAAAACTTCCCCGCCTTTTTTTATTCCCGATCCTTTATTCGCTCGACTTTTGCGCATCCATGGACCCAAATTCGTGCATTTTTTTCTCCGCCTGCGTAATGGATTTTAGCGGGTACCAAGGGACTCCTTTTACACCGACCAGGGTATTACTTTTATCTCGTATCGTGGGGGGGGGGGGGGCATTACTCTATCTGGAGGAAGCGCAAATCTCCCTCTAAGCTAGTTTCTCCTGTTTCGCAATCTCCAGCGAAACAATTGAGTGCACTCGCGTTGTCCCTGAGGGTGGGCACTGGCCAAATAAAACGAACAGTTGTCGCAGGTCCAATAAACGAGATCTTTTCCCCCAAGAACAAACCTCCTCGTAAAAGAAGAGCGCTTTGTTTAAAATGTATTCCCTCAGCCCAGAAATATACGAAGGTATCGAACCGGAGTTTTCTAAAATGATTGTACTGGCTTGAAAAAAAGCCAGAAGAGTACATAAAACCAAAAGAAACGTTCGGGTGTGACAATAATTGCACCTTTGGCCGTAAAAAAGTGCGTTAACGAGGGAACAAAGTTAGGAGGGAACAAAGCGGCGCCACCTGGTCCGGAGGAATCGGCGAGCGCCAGACGGTCGAACGTTTGCCTTCGGGACGTGAAATATCTTGCGAGCGGAAGTTATAAATCACTCGACCCAGAAGCAGAGTTACGGGGATCCCTGCCGTTCAGCCGAGTCGCGACGTAATTTCATTTTATCTGGCAGTCAGTTATCTGGAGTCCTTCTTTATCTTCTTCCTGCTCCGCGAGTGGCCTCCTATCATCGTTTCTGGGTTCGATCTAAATGTCCTAAACAAACAGCATAGATGCTATCGCGTTTCACCAGGGACTCTTCGATTTACGTGGCAAACATCGCTTGTTTATTGATTAATTACAGGAGAGAAATGTTTGTTGTTTGCGTGCATTCGGAGTTTGTTTAGTTTGTAGGGGTTTGGTGGAAATATCTTGGGTTATCGGATACTGAGAAAACAGCTTTTTAGGGGTGGAAAAGGGGTACAGATTCCTGCAATTTGGCACGGAAATTGTCAGAATATTTGACTTTATTGTTACCACCGGATGTTGCAAATTACGGATTCTTGATTAGAGTTTAATTGCGCGTTCTTGTAGATCATTTATTTACGATCTCTTGATGAAATTGAATTTTAAATACATGTCTTATTTAGTCTGGAATTCGACGTTTTTTCAAAACTTGATGCATCTAGGAAAGACCAGACTTCCTCGCGATTCGATCGTTTAAAAAAGCGATGTGGGAACGGATTCTTTCCACATTGAACCGATACTCCAGCCATTTTGAATTCATTTCTCTGTCCAACACAGCAAATTCCGGAATATGGTCTAGAAGACAATTTTCTAAGTGTCTCGTTGAGTCTTCGAGTGTCTTCAGACGATCAATTTCAGCCACTCCTTTTCGTGTTCCATTCGTGAACTTGAAAGTCGTTTCAAGACAAGAAACCACGACGGTCTTACTGGGGAACCTTAATTCCGACCTTTTTTTCGAGTTCATCAGTTCATTTTGAAGATACTCTTCTTTTAATGCCTCCAAACTCGATTGAATCTAACCTCAAATTCACGGAAATTTAGCGATTGATGATGATGGTACTCAAAATAATCTTACCGATTTTAAACAAGTCATGGTGTCATCATAAGTTTCCAATACAGTACAATTTTTTACTTTCAATTTTACAACCTTGGTTCGAAGGATGAAATCTTCGCCCCAGACACTTTCATGTCTCGCAACGCGAAGAATTTCTTGCCACACGTTGAATGATTGGTTGTAGCATTTTTTGATACCGTTGAAATAATACTTGACATCGTGGAATTGTAGCAGGAATTGTCCGCAGTTTTCTGTCATTTTCAAAGAATCAAGCGCGTTCGCCATCTGAGGTTAACGGAGATAACGATTGAGGAAAATTCCCAGGTTTTTCATGTATAATAAGGTACCTCTGCGACCGATTGATTCCATGCTTTCACCCGGTTTTCGAGCCCGTCCTTGAATTTGTGAATGATTACATCCACGAACCAATTGGTTTGATTGAACGGATTAAATTTGTAGGTAAGATCATCGAATTTTTCATCGATTTCGTTGATTTGAGTACTCAAAAAGTCGGTCTGGTTTATGGGGGATCCGACCTGTTACAATTTGTTGATTAAAAATTGAAATTCAGATGATTAATTGAAGCGTTTGTTTGTTTCGTACTCACAGCCAAGCCCAAAACCGCGGAAAGAATCACAAAAAATGTCGCCATTGTTGTTCGATGAAGGTTCAACGTTTGATGGATTCCGAATTCTGAAGTTTATGTAGTATTGCGAAGTAATCATTGACAACCTACTTTTTAAATGAACTATTAGAGTTTAATGTGTAATGATTAATTAACAATTTACAAAGAAACTCGGCGATTTTAAATTTGAGGTCAATAAAATTAATTGATACGAATTGTGTCGTTGTGGTCAGATTCTATAATTGAAATTGCAGAGTTTCATAGTAAACTATTAATAAAATATTATACACTACACTAAGACGGTGAATTTGAAAATGAGGTCGCCAAAGATAACGTTGAAATACGTAATGAACATCCTGCTTCGGACCGAATTCATCACACGTTGAATGTTTGAATCCATTTAGAATCAAAAAATTATAACAGGTAAAATCTCCCATAAACCGAACCGATTATTCCGAATTTTGTTTTTTTCTGCAAAGATCAGAAGGGATGCAATTGACTCACAGTTGCGATGAAATAAAAATCATTTATTATCATTCAACAAAATACATTTTTATTCTATTTCATTCAGTCGGGGATTCGACGTTTTTGACGATCTCGGAAAATCTTTGGGTCGTGTTTCTCACGATGGAATCTTTCCGCGCTTCATCTAGGATTTCACATGCTCCATCGCGGTTTTATCATTCAACTTAACAACGTGGTAGAGAATACCATCTACATTGCCCCGATATTCCACCCATTTTGAATGTATTTCACTGTTGGAATCAGCGAATTCCAGAATATGGTCTTGAAGACAATATTCCATGCGTCTAGTTGTGTCTTTAATCATTGTCAGCAGACGATCAGCTTCAGCAGACCCTCTTTGAGTGCCATGCGTCAATTTGAAAGTCGTTTTTAAACAAGAAGCCATGACGCTAATACTGGATTCCCCCAATTCCGACACCTTCTTCGAGAATACCAGTTTATATTGAGAATACTCTTCTTTCAATGCCTCCAAACTCGATTGAAACTAAACTCAAATTCACAAAAAATCAGGGATTGATGTTGATTATGGTACTCAAAATGATCTTACCGAATTCAAGCAAGTCATGGTGTCATCATAAGTTGCCAAAACAGTACAATTCTTTGCTCTCGATTTTACAACCCTGATTCGAGAGATGAAGTCTTCGCCGAAGACACTAACGTTTCTGGAAACGCGGAAAAGTTCTTGCTTCGTGTCGAATGGTTCGTTGTTGCATGCTTCGTTGCCGTTGAAATAATACTCGACATCGTGGAATTGTAGAAGGAATCGTCCGCAGTTTTCTGTCATTCCCAAAGAATCTAGCGCGTTCGTCATCTGAGGTTGACGGAGGAAACGTTATAGGCAAATTTGTGGGTCTATAACGTGTAATAACGTACCGTTGCAACCGATTCATTCCATGTTTTTTCCCGATTTTCAAGTTTTTCCTCGATTCCGCGAATAAGAATATCCAGGAACCGATTATTGGTTCGATTGTACAAGTAAAATTCGTGGGTAAGATCATCGAATTTTTTATCGATTTCGTTGATTTGAGTACTCAGTAAGTCGGTCTGGTTTATGGGAGATCCAACCTGTTACGATTGGTTGATTAAAAACTGATTCAAACAGGATTCTCAGATGACTAATTGAAGTGTTTCTTAGTTTCGTACTCACAGCCAAGCCCAAAACCGCGCAGAGAATCACGAGAAACATTGCCATTGTTGTTCGATAAAGATTCAACGTTTGATGAATTCGGTCCGAATTCGAAAGTTTATATAGCATTGTAAATTTATCTTTGACAACCTAGTTTTTAAATGAACCATTCGAGTTTAATGTATAATGAATTATCAACAATTTACAAAGAAACTCGTGCGATTATAAATTTTTAGTCACTAAAATTAATTAATACGAATTGTGTCGTTGACTACGTTGTGGTCACGTTGTTAAATTCTGTATTTTCAATCGCGAAGTTTCATTGCAAACTGTTAATAAAGAACCATACGTGATACTCGGAAAGTTAATTTAAATAGCAGGTCGTTGAAGATAACTTTGATAATCATAATGAACTTCCGGCTTCGGGCCGAATTCATTAAACGTTGAATCTTTATCTAACAAAAATTAGGACCACCAAAAAAAAAAAAAAAAAAAAGCAATGTCGCCATTGTTGCTCGATGAAGATTCAACGTGTGATAAATTGGTGTGATGATTTATTGAAAACCCGGTAATTTTTCATTGTGAACTGTTAGAAAAATATCATAAATTACAACTGGACGTTTAATTTGACATTCTAATTTTTGAGTATCATTAAACTGTCCAGGATGTGATATAGGTGAATTAATTGATCGTAGGAAAAACAATGTAAGAGCTAATGGACAATATTTGTGTCATAAAGCTAATAACGACAATTTTATCGATAGCAACAATTTTCTATTTATGACAAGCTCATTTCCGGTGGAGACCTTCATTTCTTGCTGTGTTGGACAGTGAAATGAACTCATAATGTCTGAAATTTTGGTATCCAACGTCTTCTGTTCGGATGATTTTGTTTCGTGCATCAAATCCAAACTTTTTTTGGATAAATATGGTTTTAGGAACAAAAAAGTCTGCTGTTAAGAATAATTTCATGAATTTATAAATGTTCAAGCATAGCATGAATCTAAATCATAGCAAGCCTTAAAAAACTCACAATCTATTGGGAATTTATTGTTTATTAACAGGAAGTTTTTATGTATTTTCAATTTTCTTCACGGTCGTATTTTTTTTTAATCGTCAATCCAAACTCTAGCGAAGGCAGCATGAGTCCTTTCACTAATCGAAACTACCCGATTCAAATATTAATTGAGCTACTAAAAAAGAAGAGTAGAATGTCGTCGTCGCGCATGCGTCACTGATTGCTCTTGAAAACTAGAAAAAAATGGCCGATTTTCGATTTCATTTAGTCCGGGCTTCAGCGTTTCTAAAGATCTCGGAAAAACTTGATTCCATCGTGTTTCTCACAATGAAATCTTTTCGTGATTCCACAGATTCCATCATGGTTCCATCATTCAATACCATGAGGATGAAAAAGATAGTTCCCACATTTTCCTGATATTCATCCCATTTTATATGTATTTTACTGCAAGGATCCGCAAATTCCGGGATATGGTCTGAAAGACAAGATTCCAAGCGTCTAGTTTTGTCTTCAATTACTGTCCAGAGACGATCAGCTTCAGCAACCTCATTTGAAGTTCCCTTCGTCAATTTGAAAGTCGCTTTGAGACAAGATTTCGCGACGCTTCTACCGGATTTCTCCAATTCCGACAACTTCTCCGAGAATATCCGTTGATATTGTGAAAACTCTTTTTCCAATGCCTCCAAACTCGATTCAACCTGAGCGCAAATTCGCGAAATGAAGTATCACGGAAATATAGCGATTGATGTTGATTATGGTACTCAAAATAAT
Source organism: Zelostemma sp. ZL-2020 (assembly GCA_022816865.1). Lineage (NCBI taxonomy): Eukaryota > Metazoa > Arthropoda > Insecta > Hymenoptera > Platygastridae > Zelostemma > Zelostemma sp. ZL-2020. The sequence goes on from JABFQM010000848.1 coordinate 17,875, forward strand.
CTTACTGATTCCAAACAAGTCATGGTGTCATCAAAAGTTGCTAATTCAATACAATTCTTTGCTGTCGATTTTACAACCGTCATTCGAGAGATGAAATCTTCGCCCCAGACACTTGCTTCTTTTGAAACGCGGGAAATGTTTTGCCTTATGTCGAATGATCTGTTGTAGCATTCTTTGTAACCGTTGAAATAATACTTGATATCGTCGAATTGTAACAGAAATCGTCCGCAGTTTTCTGTCACTCCCAAAGAATCTAGCGCGCTCGTCATCTAAGGTCACCGGAGATAACGATATAGAAAAATTCTTGGGTTTATAATAAGTAATAACGTACCGTTGCAAGCGATTCATTCCATGTTTCTTCCTGATCTCCGAGTTTGTATTGGGAATCGTTAATAATAATATTCCACTTTTGATTGGTTTTATTAAACGAATCAAGTTCGTGAGCAAGAGAATCTAATTTTTTATCGATTTCCTTAGTTTGATTACTGAAAAAGTTGGTTCGGTCGATTGGAGATCCAACCTGTTATTGTTGGGGTAATTAATAAGGGTTTTTCTGGATGAATTTGTGTCTTAGTTTTGTACTTACAGTCACGCCCAAAACTGCGCAGATTACCACAAGAAAATTCGCCATTGTTCTTCGATGAAGATTCAACGTTTGATGAAATCGGTCCGAATTCGGGTGTTTATATAGTACTGTAAAGTTATCTTTGATAACCTACTTTTTTTATGAATGTTTTGATTGTAATGTGTGATGATGCATGAAAAATCTACAATCAAAACCCGGTAATTGTTCATTGTAAACTGCTAGAGGAATATTATAAATGACGAAATAATGAGGACATTTCATGTGATTTTCTGCTCTGTTTGAAGCTTGGCTGTGAGTACGAAACAGATAATAAGTCATTTAGGAACGCTCTTATTAATCATCTCGTATTCCTGTAAAAATCGTGTAAAACCGCGCAGAAAAGCACAAGAAATTCTGCCATTGTTTGATGAGGATTCAACGCTTGATAAATATGGTCCAAATGTGAAGTTTATATAGTATTGCGAAGTTGATTGTTACAGCCTACTTTTTAAATGACCTATAAGAATTTATTGTGTGATAATTTATCAACAATTTGCAATGAGACTCTGCAATTTACAATTTTAGGTCAACAAAATTCATTGATACGAATTCGTTGAATCGTAATATGAGAATTGACCTACATCGTTGATACAACGTTTGTTCTCCTCTATTTTTTATCAGTATCAATAAAGACGCTTTCAATCACTTCGACACACTTTGATTTTCACTTTCGGTTTCTTCCGACTAATCGCCGTTAACAATATCGTCCGGTAAATATTCATTCAAGACAACTTTGCTTCGAATCCACACCTTACAAGACTTCTGTGTCTCAGAGAAACTCGATTATACTTTGTTTTTCAATTGACTCTTTTCTTTAGTTGAATAGTAACATTAAATTGTGGTTTCTGGAGAGACAAGTATTGTTCCATTATTGCGCAAGCGCTCCCGATCGCTCCTGGTAACAAGAAAAAAATGGCCGAGATGCCTGTTGAAACATTGCGATTTAGAACAGACTCTGCGAAAAATATCGCGTGTCTTGAGAAGGAAATCTCGACGCATGAAATGTGTTACACGGAACCGAAAATTCCGTGAGTTTTTTCCAAGTTTTTCGTTCTTTTTCGCAAAGATCAGAATGGATATTGAATGCAATTGACTCACAGCTATGATGGAATGAAAATAATTTATTCTTATTCAAGAAAATACATGTTTTACACGATCGACGATTTTCTATTTCATCGGTCGGGGATTCGACGTTTTTAACAATCTCGGAAAAACTTGTGGTGGCGTTTCTCACGATGGAATCTCCCGCGTTTCGTCTAGAATAACCTATGTTCCATCCTGTATCTACCATAAAGACCATCGATATTGTTACGGATACTATCTAAATTATCCCGATGTACCACCCATTTTTTATGTATTTCACTGTTGAAATACGCAAATTCCAGAATCTGGTCTTGAAGACAATATTCCATGCGTCTTGTCGTGTCTTCGATTGTTATCAACAGACGATCAGCTTCAGCAACCTTTATTTGAGTTCCCCTCGTCAAATTTAAAGCAGTTCGGAGACTAGATTTTATGACGCTGACAACGGAGTTTTCCAATTCATGCAACTTGTCCAAGAATATCCGTTTATTTTGTAAAAACTCTTGTTTCAATTCCTTTACACTCGAATGAACCTAAGCGCAAATTCGCGAAATGAAGTAATACGAAAATAAAGCGATTAATGTTGATTATGGTACCTAAAAAAATCTTACCGGTTTTAAACAAGTTAAGGCGTCATCAACAGTTGCTGATACATGACAATTCTTTGCTGTTGATTTTACAATCGTTATTCGAGAGATGAAATCTTCGCCCCAGACACTTGCTTCTTTCGAAACGCGGGAAAGTGTTTCCCTCGCGTCAAATGATTTGTTGTAGCATTCTTTGTTGACGTTAAAAAAATACTTGAAATAGTCGAATCGTAGCAGGAATCGTCCGCAGTTTTCGGTCATTCCCAAAGAATCGAGCGCGCTCGTCATCTAAGGTTACCGCAGATAACGATATAGAAAAATTCTTCAATTTATAACGAGAAATAACGTACCGTTGCAAGCGATTCATTCCATGATTTTTCCTGATATTCGGGTACGTTTTCGACTCCGTTGATAATGATATCCACCATTTGCTTGGTCTCATTGAACGAATCAAATTCGCGGGCAAGATTATATAAGTTTTCATTGATTTTGTACATTTGTACAAGCAAAAAGTCGGGTTTGCTTAGGAAACATCCAACCTGTTATAATTAGATGATTGTGAATTGATTTTTACAGAAATACGAATTAAATAATTGATGTGTTCCTAAATGAATTTGTGTCTTCGTTTTTACTTACAGTCAAGCCAAAAACTGCGCAGAAAATCACAAGAAATTTCGCCATTGTTGTTCGATGAAGATTCAACGTTTGATGAATTTCGTCCGAATGCAAGAGTTTATATATTACTGTAAAGTTATTTTCAATAACCTACTTTTTGATGAATGATGCGATTTTAATGTGTGATGATTTTTAAAATATATACAATTAAAACCCGGTAATTTTTCATCGTAAACTATTAGAGAAATATCATAAATTACAACCGGACGTTCAATTCAAAAAGCAGGTCGTCAAAGATAACTTTGCAATTTAGAGTCAACAAAATTCATTGACACGATTCGTGTCGCTGACCATGTGATGGTCAGCGACCCAAGACCGCTCTTTACATTCAGGTTCGGTGTGATGATTTCTTCTTCGATTTTGTATTTCGCGGTTACTCGAAGCGATGAAAAGGTTCACGTTTTCAAAAGGCAAGAACGAATCGAAAGAATATTAATAACACGAGATAATTACTTTCATTCAATATGCCAACGAAATTATAAACGCAATGTTTTCCCTGAAGAAAAGAATTGTTAGTTTTTACAGTTTTTCACCGAGGAAAATTTTAATTCTCGAGTATCATTAAACTGTCTAGGATGTGATATAATTAAATTCAATGATTGTAGGAAAAACAATGTAAGAGCTGATGGACGATATTTGTGTCATGAAGCTAATGACGACAATTTCATCGATTGCAACAATTTTTTATTTATGTCAAGCCCGTTTCCGGCGAAGGCCTTCATTTCTTGTTGTGTTGGACACAAACATCAGAATGGATATTGAATGCAATTGATTCGCAGCTATGGTGAAATAAAAATCATTTATTATTCTTCAAGAAAGTACATGTATCACACGCTCGACAATTTTCTATTCCATTTAATCAGGGATTCGACGTGTTTAACGATCTCGGAAAATCTTGAGATCGTGTTTCTCACGATGCAATTTTTCCGCGCTTCATCTAAGATACCACAGATTCCATCACGGTTTTATCATTCAAAAAAGCGACGTAGTGAAGGATAGTATTCGCATTGTCCTGATATTTCTCCCATCTCGAATGTATTTTACTGTTAAAATAAGCAAATGCCAGAAGATGATCTTGAAGACAATATTCCATGCGTCTAGTTGTGTCTTCAATTATTGTCCACAGACGATCAGCTTCAGTAACCTTTTTATGAGTTCCCTTCGTCAATTTAAAAGCCGTTTTGAGACAAGATTCCACTACGCTGTCAACGGATTCCCCCAATTCCGACAACTTCTCCGAGAATATCCGTTCATATTGTAAAAACTCTTTTTCCAATGCCTTCAAATTCGATTGAACCTAAGCGCCAATTCGCGAGATAAAGTATCACGAAAACGAAGCGATTGATGTTGATTATGGTACTCAAAAAAATCTTACCGATTCCAAATACGCTTCGTTGTCATCAAGAGTTGCTGATTCAATATAATTCTTTGCTGCCGATTTCACAAACGTCATTCGAGAGATGAAATCTTCGCCCCAGACATTTACTTGTGTTGAAACGCGGAAAAGTTTTTGCCTCGCGTCAAATGATTTTTTGTAGCATTCTTTGTTAGCGTTAAAAAAATACTTGATATCGTCGAATCGTAGCAGGAATCGTCCGCAGTTTTTTGTCATCCCCCAAAAATCGAGCGCGCTTGTCATCTAAAGTTACCGGAGATGACGATATAGAAAAATTCTTGGGTTTGTAACGAGTAAGAACATACCGCTGCGAGCGATTCATTCCATGTTTTTTCCCGATCTTCGAGTTCGTATTGGTCTCCGTTGAAAATAACATCCACCATTTGATTGGTTTTATTAAACGAATCAAATTCGTGGGCGAGAAAATATAATTTTTCATCGATTTCGTTGATTTGATTACTCGAAAAGTCGGTTTGGTTTATTGGAGATCCAACCTGTTACAAGTAGATGATTGTAGATAGATTTGTTCAGAATCACGAAGTGAGTAATTTGTGTTTTACTTTGTACTTACTGTAAAGCCAAGAACTGCGCAGAAAATCACGAGAAATTTTGCCATTGTTGTTCGATGAAGATTCAACGTTTGATGAATTTTGTCCGAATTCAGGAGTTTATGTATTATTGTAAAGTTATTTTTGATAACCTACTTTTTCGATTCGTCATTCGATTTTAATGTGTGATGATTTAAAAAAAATTGTACTATCAAAACCCGGTAATTTTTCATTGTAAACTGTTAGATAAATATCATAAATTACAACCGGACGTTCAATTTTAAAAGCAGGTCGTCAAAAATAAGTTTACAATATAGAATAAACTAAATTCATTAAACGTTCAATCTGCATCTCAGAATATTGTGGACATTTCTTGTGATTTTCAGCTCTGTTTTAGGCTTGTCTGTGAGTACGAAACACAGGTACCAATTCATTCAGGAACGTCTCATCAAGTATCTCGTATTCCTGTAAAAACCGTGTAAAACCGCGCAGAAAATCACAAGAAATGTCGCCATTGTTCAATGAGGATTCAACATCCAATAAATATAGTCCAAATTTGAAGTTTTTTACCGAGAAAAACTGTAATTCTCGAGTATCATTAAACTGCCCAGGATGTGATATACACAAATTTATTGATTGTAGGAAAAACAATTTAAGAGCTGATGGACATAATTTGTGTCATGAATCTAATGAGGACAAGTTAATCGATTGCAACAATTTTCCATTTATGACGAGCCCATTTCCGGTAGCGACCTTCATTTCTTGCTGTGTTGGACAGTGAAATGAATTCATAATGTCCGAAATATTGGTATCCAACGTCTTTCGTTCGAAATATTTCGTTCCGTCCATTCGAATTCAAACTATTGTTGAATAAATATGGTTTCACGAAATAAAATGTGTGCTGTTAAGAGCAATTACATGAATGATTACTGGCCTTATGAATCACTTCATTTGTTTCGGTGGAGATGTAATTATCCTTAGCTCAGAATAACAACGTTTACTATTCTTCATTTTTGGTAAATATAATGCGACACGCTTTCGATTTCTTTTACGCACTTCAATTTCCTCTTTCGTTCATTCGCGACTCATCGCTTTTAACGAAATCGTTCTTTTAAAATTCAATAATTGAGTTCTAGAAAACGTTCACGCAGGCGGCGACTGTACGAAACAGTTCAGTCGTTAAAGAATGTTTAAGCATAGCATAAATCTAAATTATAGCAAACGATGATGAACTCCTTATTTAGTGGGATTTTATCGTTTATTTCCGAACAGTATTTATGTATTTTTTAATTTTCTTAACAGCCGTATTTTTTTTTCAATTATCAATCCAACCACTAGCGTAGGCAGCATGAGTGATTTTACTGATCGAATTTACATTTTTCAAATATTAATTAAGGTTTCTAAAGAGGAGAGTAGAAATTCGGCTTCGCGCAAGCGTTCCCATCGCTTTTGGTAACAGGAAAAAAATGGCTGAGATGCCTGTTGATAACATTGCGATTTAGAACAGACTCTGCCAAAAATATCGAAATGTGCGTACATGGGATGTGTTAAACGGAACCGAAAATTCGGCGATTTTCCCAATATTTTGTTCTTTTTCGCAAGGATCAGAATGGATATTGAATGCGATTGACTCACAGCTATAATGGAATGGAAATCATTTATTCGTATTCAAGAAAATACATGTTTTACACGATCGACGATTTTCTAGTTCATATAGTCGGGGATTCGACGTATTTAACAATCTTGGAAAAACTTGTGGTGGCGTTTCTCACTATGGAATCTCCCGCGTTTCGTCTAGGATGACCTAGGTTCCATCCTGTAGCTACCATACAGCCCATCGATATTGTTACGGATACTATCTAAATTATCCCGATGTACCAGCCATTTTAGATGGTTTTTACTGCTGAAATCCGCGAATTCCAGATTATGGTTTTTAAGACAATATTCCATGCGTCTTGTTGTGTTTTCAATTGTTGTCAACAGACGATCAGCTTCAGCAACCTTTATTTCAGTTCCCCTCGTCAAATTTAAAGCAGTTCGGAGACAAGATTTCATGTCGCTGACAACGGAGTTTTCCAATTCATGCAACTTGTCCAAGAATATCCGTTTATTTTGTAAAAACTCTTGTTTCGATTCCTTTACACACAAATGAACCTAAGCGCAAATTCGCTAAATAAAGTAACACGAAAATAAAGCGATTCATGTTGATTATGGTACTCAGAAAAATCTTACCGGTTCCAAACAAGTTAAGGCGTCATCAACAGTTGCTGATACATTACAATTCGTTGCTGTTGATTTTACAACCGCCATTCGAGAGATGAAATCTTCGCCCCAGACACTTGCTTCTTTTGAAACGCGGGAAACTGTTCGCCTCGCGTCAAATGATTTGTTGTAGCATTCTTTGTTGACGTTAAAAAAATACTTGAAATTGTCGAATCGCAGCAGGAATCGTCCGCAGTTTTCTGTCATTCCCAAAGAATCGAGCGCGCTCGTCATCTAAGGTTACCGCAGATAACGATATAGGAAAATTCTTTAGTTTATAACGATAAATAACGTACCGTTGCAAGCGATGCATTCCATAATTTTTCCTGATATTCGGGTTCGTTTTGGACTCCGTTGATAATGGTATTCACCTTTTGCTCGGTTTCATGGAACGAATAAAATTCGCGGGCAAGATGATCTAAGTTTTTATTGATTTTGTACATTTGTACAAGCAAAAGATCGGGTTTGCTCATGAAATCTCCAACCTGTTATAAGCAGATTATTGTGAATCGATTTGCACAGAAATACGAGGTAATTTATTAATGTGGTTCTGAATGAATTTGTGTCTTCGTTTTGTACTCACAGCCAAGCCAAAAACTGCGCAGAAAATCACAAGAACTTTCGCCATGGTTGTTTGATGAAGATTCAACGTTTAATAAATTTGGTCCGAATTCGGGAGTTTATATATTACTGTAAAGTTATTTCCGTAAACCTACTTTTCTGATGAATGATGCGATTTTAATGTGTGATGATTTTTCAAAAATCCACAATCAAAACCCGATAAATTTTCATCGTAAACTGTTAGAGAAATATTATAAATTACATCCGGGCGTTCAATTCAAAAGCAGGTCGTCGAAGGTAACTTTGCAAATTAGAGTCAACAAAATTCATTGACACGATTTGTGTCGCTGACCATGTGATGGTCAGCCATGTGATTCAATATGCCAACGAAATTGTGAACGCAATGCTTTCCCTGAAGAAAAGAATTGTTAGTTTTTACAGTTTTTTACCGAGGAAAATTTCAATTCTTGAGTATCATTAAACTGTCCAGGATGTGATATAATTAAATTTAATGATTGTAGGAAAAACGATGTAAGAGCTGATGGACAATATTTGTGTCATGAAGCTAATGACGACAATTCCATCGACTGAAACAATTTTCCATTCATGTCAAGCCCGTTTCCGGTGGAGATCTTCATTTCTTGCTGTGTTGGACACTTAAATAAATGAATAATTCCTGAAATATTGGTATCCAACGTCTTTTGTTCGGAATATTTTGTTCCGTGCATACAAATCCGAACTTTTGTTGAATGAATATGGTTTTATTCTTAGTGAATATAATTTGACACGCTTTAAGTTATCTTTGAGAACCTATTTTTTCAATTAGGTATTTGATTTTGATGTTTGATCATTTATTAACAATTTGCGAATAAACTGCGCGCTTGGAAATTCTGAGTTAACAAATTTAATTGATATGATTTCCACCTCTGTTCTTTCGCGACTCATTGCTATTGACAAAATCGATCTCACACGATTCAATAAATGAGTTCAAGAAAACTGAACTGAAATATCGGTATGATGTGTATAGAATCCATTACAACGTCGCTTTTTTAATGCTCGAAACGACATGGAAACCGTGAAATTTCTGATGAAACGCGGGTAGATTCTGACCGCAAAACATTCAAAAATACTTTATCACTCCAAAACTCAATAAATGAGTTCCAAAAGACTTTTACACGTGCGGCGACCGGACGAACCAGGCCAGTCGTTGAAGAATATTCAAGCACAGCATGAATCTAATTTAAAGCCAATGATGAAAAACTTCCAATTTATTGGGATTTTATCTTCCATTTATAGGAAGGATTTGGGTCCTTAATATAAAGTCAACACAAATTATTCGGAGTTAATGAAGTAAAATGAAGAAATTATGAATGCCAACGAAACTTTTATTACACGCACGCCAATTTTCTCTCGAACAAGATCGATAATACTCGAGGTTATGAATTTCACGATAGACATCGCGCCATTTTGGATTAGCGGTACTCTTGAACAAACAGGCTTCCGTGTATTTCATGGTAACTTCAAGTTGCTTGAATAATACTCGAGGTTATGTTTGGGAAATGAATCGGGAACTACGGACGTAGATGCATGTGATATGTTAAACGGAACCGAAAACTCCCCAATTTTCCCAAGTTTTTCGTTCTTTTTCGCAAAGATCGGAATTGATATTGAATGCAATTGGATCCAGCTGTGATGAGATGGAAACTATTTTTCATTATTTAAGAAAGTACATGGTTTACACGCTCGACAATTTTTTATTTCATTCAGTCAGGGATTCGACGTTTTTACCAATCTCGGAAAAACTTGTGGTGGGGTTTCTCACGATGGAATCTCCCGCGTTTCGTCTAGAATTACCTAGGTTCTATCCTCCCTGATAGCACATCTGACGGTTGATTTCATGTAAACGCCTGCGCACTCACGCGTTTGCATGAAATTTGATAGAAATTTAATATCGCCTGCGTCCGCGTTTACATGCAAAATTTGTGTAAACGCGTTTACACGAAATTTGATCAAATTGTACTCAAATTTTTAGTAAATACAAGTATTTGTTACTGGGGTTTTATTTATTTTTATCTTAATTACAATTATTTTTATAACGTGTTCCATCAAATAAACATAATATAATTACAGTTTGATTCAATACTTCGTCATTATATAAAAACTTCGAGTTTATGCATACATTTGGATATTTTTTCCGAAAATTAGCGAT
>JABFQM010000849.1:0-27785 GCA_022816865.1 Zelostemma sp. ZL-2020
GGGAATCGTCGAACTCGAGTGCACGTAATCGTGACCTTTTCCTTTGAAAAAATCAATGTAAAGGTTCCTGACTTCTTTCGCCGTCATTGTTTGCGCCATGTCCTCTTTTCCTGGAAAATTAAAAGTTTTAATAATCAAGCTCGATTTATATATCTTCATCAAAAAATTTTCGATTTTAAGTATAACAATTGTTCCGGAAAACAAAGGATTCGTAATTTTGCATTCTCTCGATCAAGAAATTATATCGAAAGTTGAAAAAATACTTCGAAAATGTTTACGATTTCGAAATTTTTGGTAGAAACGCGAAGGAACAATATGTTCTCGATCAAATTATTTACACAGGTGAAAACTTGCACTAAAAACCTGACGTAACGGAACAACATATTGCAGTGTAAACAATTTGATACATTTTTATTTACTTTTCTCAAAAGGGCAAAATGACCGAACCTATAAAGTCGAATAACTCGTACGAAATTCACGAAAAAGTAGTCTCCTTAGAAGAGCGGTCTCACTGCTTTATTGATATGAATCTGATTTTTTCGGTGGCCCAATTTACTTTCTATGACTTACTTTCAGAATGATAGAGAATGTATCGGAAATTCGAACGCGTGTCGCGTAGGTTGTGTACATACACACGGTTGGCAATTGAAAAACCAACCCCTTTTTCTCGCACGTGGTTTTCTCTGTCTAAAAATAAATGATTGAAGCGAGACACCGAGCGTCTTCTGTCTTCGTCTATCGACTTGAGTTAAACAAGGATGCACTTCCTACGAAGTTCTCACTTCTCCGATATGAAAAAAGTGCATTGTTTACAATTGTTTACATTACAAATTGAAAGTGACGTAAGCAATGTTACCGTGTATTGCGCAAATAAATTAACTCCCAGAATTCTATAAGATTAACTTTCTCTTGTTTCATTTCGTTTTTCTTTTTTAACGACGTAAAATAAAAACTGCGCGGGAAACGAACGCGACAAACGTGCGTTCTTGCGTTTTCGGAAAATACCAAACTACCAAAGTACAAAAATCGGTGTAAATTAATGTACGAATAGTTTATAGTTCCCCATTTTCAGAGCTTATTTCAACGTATTTCAACGCAACAAACATGCCAAAGGTCAATTTATTATATATTAATTTTTCTCTTTGAAGGTTATGTCGCTCTATTTTTCGTCGTAATTGAATTTTTTTTTAAATTACATTTATAGTTCTCGTTGCTTTGGTTCGATAATTAGTCTACTTTTATTCATTAACAGGAGGATATCAGATCATACTTTACAAGTAAAACCAACAATGCTCTGAAAGCCTCTCCGACTTCCTCGAAACCAAAACCTCGGAAACGAGTAATTTCTTCGGACGAAGAAGAATCGAAAGAGAAAACTCCACAGAAACGTACAAAGGTGTAAATCGATTTATTCGTGTTTTTTGCCATTAAAATCGAGTATTTTTTATTAACCAGAAATAACAATTGAAGGTGCGAGAGAAGAAAAAAAGATCAGCGTTTTTATCTGATTCTGACGACGATGTACAAGTGGTACAAGTGAAGAAAAAAGATGAGAAAGCGTCAAAGGTTGAAAAGAAGATTGCTCCGAAGGATGTGTTTGGAAATGCGTCGATTAAAAGGGTTGCTGCTCCAAAGATAATTAAAAAGACTCCAGTTCCTACAAAGCAGACGTTGTCAAAAACAGTACATAAAAATACAAGTTTACGAGTCAAAATACTTGAAAGAAATGTGTTAATTTTTCTCAATTTGTTCAGGAATCAGCATTCCACGATGACGAAGAGTTCGAGCGTACTTTGGAGCAATTGGATGCTTCAGTTTTCGAGGAAGCGTACGTTACCACTGCAACCAACATAGCAAATGGTGATTCGAAGTCGGATAAAAAAAGCAAAGAAAAGCCAGGTAAACATTGCCATTTTTTTTGTCGTGGAACTTCATGATTTATCAAAAATCTTTTGTTTTCAGAACCTGAATCCAAGAAAATAGTCACTAGCAGTGATAAAAAGCGGAAGCTGGACGACGATAAAGAAAAGAACAAGAAACCTAAACCGGAGAAAAGCCCATCCAAGAAAAAGGAAGAAACTGTTAAAAAACAGAAGAAGAAAGAAGCAAGCTCCGTGAAAATTGAATTCGAAAAGAAAGAAAGCCCGAAGAAAAAAGCGGACAAGGAGGAAGAAAAAGCCCCAAAGAATGATCCGTACCAAGAACGGATTGAGATGAAAAAGCAAAGTGCGGCTTTGTACCAGCAGTACCTGACCCGCGGTGGAGCCAGGAATCCGGGCTCCAAAGAAATTCCCGAAGTATATTTTTTCGAAGCCTGATTTCGACACGATCAAAAGTAGCATAAAAACATTAATTTTTTTTCCTTTCTAGGGTGCGGAATATTGTTTAGCTGGCTTGAGCTTTGTTATAACTGGAGTACTGGATTCTTTGGAAAGAGATGAAGCGACCGAACTTATAACAAAATACGGTGGTCGAATTGTTATGTCGGTTTCCAAGAAAACGAATTACGTCATTGTGGGCGATCAACCTGGTCAATCAAAATTGTCAAAAGTAACTGAAATTTCCAGTAAAAATCGAATATTTTTGAAAGGAAACTTTCTGTGACAGATTTTAGTTAAAATATGTAATCGATTTTTCAGGCTGATAGTTTGGGAGTGAAAACAATAAGCGAGAACGATTTATTGGACTTGGTCCGAAACCGACCAGCCGGCAAAGCGTACGAGGTGGTAACTTCAGGCAGAGGCAAGGGCAAAGCGGCGAAGACAGAAGAAGCCCCGAAAAAATCTCCAAGCAAGAACAAAACCGCGAGTAAAGAAAAACCATCGACATCAACTTCGTCGTCAAGCAAGGATAAAACCGCGAATGAAGCAAAACCATCGACGTCAACTTCTTCGCCAAAGCAAACAAAAAAGGAAACTAGCGAGCCAATGATTACCGAAAATCAGGTACTTTTTAAAATGTTACAACTCCATTTTATATCTGAATATTAACAATTTTATGATTTTTTTCTAGACGCCAACTTCTGTTAATTCTGAAACTTTGGTAGATAAATATCGACCGAAGACGATGAAACAATTAATTGGCCAGCAGGGTGACAAAAGCAATGCTCAAAAACTCAAAAAGTGGCTGAGCAATTGGCACAAAAATCGTGGCAGTGACGTAAAACACGCAAAACCGAGTATGCCTAGTTTGTAAAATGTTCATTGTATTTTGTGAATCAGTACTAAAATCAGTCTTTTTATTTAGGTCCATGGGCGAAAAACGACGATGGAGGATTCTTCAAAGCGGCGCTGCTTTCAGGGCCACCAGGTGTCGGCAAAACGACGACGGTACAGGTCGTTTGCAATGAACTGGGATTAGATCTCATAGAGTTCAACGCGTCGGATACCAGAAGCAAGAGGCTGCTTCAAGAAAGCGTTTCCAGTCTTTTGTCCAACAAGACGATGAAGGGATTTGTTACAAGTAATTTCTGAAAATAGATGATTCGCTTTTGGATTTTTGTACGAATCTTGAACAGCAATTAATTTCTTTCTTTTTTAATCTAGGTGATAAAAAAGGCGTTAAGCCATCGACGAATCATGTTCTCGTGATGGACGAGATCGATGGAATGGCGGGAAACGAGGATCGCGGAGGTCTCCAGGAAATGATCGCCCTGATAAAATCTACCTCGGTCCCGATCGTCTGCATCTGCAACGACAGAGCCAACCCAAAAATGAAAACTTTGTCAAACTACACCTTCGATCTTAAATTTTCCAAACCGCGACTCGAGCAGATAAAGGTTTACATTTTTAAAATAGTGATTTAATTTCAATTTTTACTAATTTGTAATACTTTTTTAGGCAGCGATGAAGACCATTTGCTTTAGAGAGGGAATCAAAATTTCCGATGAAGACCTAATGCGATTAATTGAGTCAACGGATCAGGACGTTCGACAAGTTATTAATCACTTGGCGATGCATTCTGCAAGCGCCGTCATTGAGACGAATAATCCAGCTCTAAAAGCAATGCACAAAGACTTGAAACTGGGTCCCTGGGAGGCAACTCGCAAGGTTTTCAGCTCCGAAGAACACAAGAAAATGAGCATTTACGACAGGAGCGATTTGTTCTTCCACGACTACAGTATATCGCCGCTGTTCGTCCACGAGAACTACTTGTCCGTGACCCCGAACGCGCCGAGATCTGAGCTGCTCAAGAGAGTCGCCTCAACTGCCGAGAGTTTGGCCATGGGGGACATGATAGAAAATAAGATAAGGAAGGACAGTGCTTGGTCGCTCTTACCAACCCAGGCATTCTTTTCTTCCGTCATTCCTGGTTTCCAAATGTCTGGCCGTATAAACGCCGCTATTAACTTTCCTTCCTGGCTCGGGCGCAATTCGAAAACTGGAAAATTCAAGAGGTTCAGTTTTCGTAAATTTAAAACCATTTTTAATGTATTTATTGATGTTTGGATAATTTTCTAACAGATTGTTGCAAGAGTTGTCGTCTCACACGCGGATGGCGACTGGTGTTTCCAAAGAAGCGATAGCGCTCGATTATGTGAAACCTTTGCGTGATAAAATTGTTCGTCCTTTAGTGACGAAAGGGTCAGAGGGAATCGAAGAGGCGGTAGAGGCCATGAACAAATACCACTTAGTCAGGTACAAAATTTGTCTTAAAAAGAGTTGATTCTTTAAAACAAGGGTTCTTGAATTATTGCATTTTGTAGGGAGGACTTGGATTCATTAACCGAAGTTTCTTTGTGGCCTGGGGATAAAGACCCGATGCAGGGTCTCAGTACCAAGGTGAAAAAAGGGCCAATGTTACAAATCGAAAGAAAATTTGACAGATTCTTTTTACATTCGTTTTTTGTATGATTGTAGGTTAAAACTGCTTTTACGAAGTCGTATAACAAAAATTCCGCTGCTTATGCGTATTCAGCTGGTGGTGTAGCGAAGAAAAAGTCGAAAAAGGAAATACAGGATGAAGGATTCATAGAAGGAGAGATCGAGGACTCCGAATCCGAAAAAGATGACGCCGTTGACAACGATAAAATGATCAAGGTTCATATTTAACTAAAACCAAAGAAAATTGAAAAGTGAATTTGTTTTTGATTGACTTTTTTTAATTTACAGGCAAAAATACATAAAAAACCAGAAGCTTCGAAAGCAGCAGCTGAAAGCAAGCCGAGTAAGAAAGGGAAAGGGCGAGGAAAAGCAAAGTGATTTGACATTTTAGATTTATGCCTACGTTTGATGCAAATTCGATGTTATACATCTCGCTTTGAAATTTATAAAACACAACTCATTACTCATTTGTGAAATGAGTTTTTTTATATATAATTTTGCACGCCTTTAAAATGTGCTTGAATCAGTTTACCAAGGAATCAGTATCATTTTCATCGCATGTCGATTGAAACTCTGAGTTTCGGTACCTGTAAAGCGGGGCGAAACAGCGAGTTCCAACCCTAGGGTCGAAACAAAAAAGTTTCGGCCCTAGGGTCGAAAATTTTTGTTTCGGCTGTTTTTTTCGACCCTAGGGTCGAAACTTTTAATGTTTCGACCCTCGGGTAGGAAACTCGCTGTCTCGCCTCGCTCTACAGGTACCAAAACTCAGAGTTCCGATCGACGTGCAATGAAAAATAATATGCATTACAAGGATTGGAACACAGCTGATGCAACTCGTGTGATTGGCAGCCCTCGCTACGCTCGGGCAGCCAACTACACGCTCGCTGCAATCGCTGTGTTTCAACCCTTGTAATGCAACATACTAATGAAAGGTTGGCGCATGAAAGAAGTCACTTTTTTATCCGCTCATGGCTCAGCCTTTTCGGGCCTAGGCTCTAAAAGGTACGAAGTGCGCATGAGCCAAGATTCATTCTTGTAGTCCAAGGCTGTGTCTTTTTTCGTCTGATTTTGTTTGACCTAATCTACAGCGTTCCATTGGTTATACAATTTTTATTGCAATTTCCCCCACCACCGAAAATCTGATATCCTTCTATTAAGCTTCAAAATTGTAACTGCAGATCGGTCTATCACTGCGCTCTGCAGTTTTGCAGTACGAAGATCATTCATTGTCCAGATAATCACAGCGACTCAGTCAAAAGTGATTTAAAATGATGATCGAAATACTGTTAATCGTTACACTAGGGCTATGTATTTTACATTGTTATGTGCGATGTGGAAGAACAGCGAACCTGATAAACAAAATGAGAGGTCCGAAAACTTATCCACTACTTGGGAACTTGCCAGATTTTTATGTTAGCAACTTGGGTTAGTGTACCTTATTGTAAAATATTATATTTTTCTCGTTGAAATGGACTGTATAGCATATCTTTCATCTATTCCTACCAATTCACTTTTCATATCGTTTTTGAGTCCAAATTCGCCAAGTGAGCTTATTTCTAACATTTTCAATACAAAAAAAAATTGGAAACATCTGCCTGAGTAAAAAAAGGTCCACGGAAAATTCTTGAAAAATTGCATGCATACATGGTTTCAAGGTGAATATTTCCCGTCTGTTGCCACGTGTATTAATTTTCAGAAGTCAGTAAACAATTATTAGGCCACTTGGTAAGTTTCGATTCACATATTATCATTCAACCATTTACGACCTCTGATCCATGTATGATATATCAAAGTCTAAATTGATAAAGAACTGAACGTAAAAGTCATTTTAGAGGATTTAATGCCAATATTTGAAAAAATGAACAAGAAGTACTATCCAATATGGCGTATGTGGAGGCCGTTACAAGCGATGACTAATATCTTGCATCCAGACGATGCAGAAGTACGGAAACAGTTCAAAAACATTTTAAATTCTATACACGTTATTATTCTTCACACGTACACTAGAACTCCTCACATTTGTCGCTTTTACATTTGTCAAACACCTCTCTTGTTTCGACTTAAAAGTCCACACGTTTGTCCATCGGAGAAATAACAAACCCCCTCCATCGTTAAACCGCTTATTGAACAGCGGAGATGCGGAGAAAAGCGGAAAGCATTATTTGAGAAGGCGCATAAAATGCGAAATTAGTATACTAAGATGAGCAATAACCAAGGAGACAAATGTAAGGAGTTCTAGTGTACGTGTAAGCAAGCTGTCTACCAATTCAATCATTTCCTTTTTCAGGTAATTTTATCTGATACTAGAAACATACAGAAAGGTGCCACATACAATTACCTCAAGCCGTGGCTTTCTGAAGGCTTTTTTCTCAGCAAAGGTGAATCAAAAGTGGAATAAATAAAAAATCATTTCATTGATTCGCCTATTGAACGTGGGGAATTGATGATATTTTTTATGTTTAAGGTGCAAAATGGAAAAATCGCCGCAAAATTTTAAATCCTGCATTTCATTCCAATATTTTGTCAAATTACATGGAAGTCTTATTTAAACATGGGGCCAAAGTTGTAGAATCGTTGAAGGGTGCAGAAAGAGAGCAAATCATTGACCTTCTACCATTTATGTGTACACTCGCCCTCAATACGATATGTGGTATGGAGGTATTGTTATTCACGCGTCAAGTATTTATTGTCTTATGATTTAATGTGGTTGATAATATTGTTGTAGAAGCCGCTATGGGCGTTTCATTGGATAGCATGAAACTTGAAAAAATAGAAAAATACAAAGAAGCCGTACACTTCATGGGTGAAGTTAGTTTTTACAGGTATTAATGAACAACGAATGATACGTTAATTGTGTTTAGTTCAAAAAGTATTGTAAATACACCGAGCGATTTCCATGTATTCAATGCAGGATGTTGCGTCCTTGGTACTCTTTTGATTCCGTATTTTCATATCTTTCGCCGTTAGGCTGGAAGCAAAAGAAAGTTTTGAAAACCCTACATAATTTCTCTGCTAAGGTAATTTCTATATTAATTAATGTTATTTCCCGATAATTGCGCATGACATCGTTCGCAGAATAAAAACCAAAATGGGGGTAATTTATGTTTCAGATCATCGACGAGCGTAAAAAATATCATGAGAAAACAGGCGGGATATATTTAAAAGAATTTATTATGAGTGACAATACCATGGAAGATAATTCTACTGGCAGTAATGGAAAGAGTAAATATATTCTGAATTACACTGCTCACAATTCGAAACTATATAAGAATTACAATTAAAGGCGAAACGGAGTACTAACGGATTTCTACTTCGTCTGAATTTTGATACTTTTTCACGAAGATTTAGGCAGAATGTTTCGTCAAGTATTATGATGAATTTCGCCAAAAAAAAAAAATTCCAACTTATTCCGTTCTTTCCTCTTCGAACTAGATAGCTCAATTATGATTTCACTTAGCGCGTTCTGTTTTTCGAATTGGTCATTGTCTAAATTTACTATTTCACAGAAGTTTATAACATCGAAAAAAAGTCATAATGCTAGTGAAAAAAGAAAGCCTTGGACTTCCGTTATAGTTTGCAGGAATAGTCAGAAAATTGAATTGATTTTAGCAACAAAAAAAAAATTAGCAATGCTCGATCTTCTAATTGCTGCTTCAAGGAATGGTTCGATTGATGATGCTGGAATTCAGGAAGAGATCGATACGTTCATTTTTGGAGTACGTTACTCAAAGAAATATTACAATAGTTCTGACGCAAATTTTATGATGTCAAGTTCGTTGTAAATGTCCGTGATATCTATACCCTTTAATGCTGTATCTATTAATTGATATCCTATTCACGTATTAGGGTCACGACACTGTGGGAGTGGCTATTTCTTATGCAATACAATTACTTGCTGAGCATACAGAAATACAGGTATACAACATATTTAACTAAATCGTAGTATTTATTGGATATATATAATATTTTCCAGTCGCATTTAACTGAAATAGCTATTTTTTCAATGACACAAATGCTTGTGAAATGCCTTCTACAAAATTAACGATTCCGATATCAAATGGCAGCCTTCTAATTTGCATCTATAAACTATACTTGACCACATTTTAATTATTTTAATTTTCTAGGAACGAGCTAGATCAGAAGTTAACGAAATGTGGAAAGCTTGTGATGGGCGCATTACCATGACTGAAATAGAGAAACTATCCTATCTCGAACGATGTATGAAAGAATCGTTGCGGTTGTACCCTTCTGGACCAATTATATCTCGAGAACTGCTCGAAGACGTACAACTAAGTAAAATTAGTCAACTGCTGTCGCCGAATAAACCAAAAACCCAAACATTGGCAATTCAAATTCGTAATTTTTTTAGAAGACTATTTGTTACCTGCCAATACGACGGTTAATGTCTTCATCTACGAGATTCACAGAGACCCAAACTTCTGGCCTGAGCCATTAAAATTCGATCCAGATAGATTTTTACCGGAACGATGTCTTGGGCGCCATCCTTTTTGTTATATACCTTTCAGTAAGGGGGCTCGTAGTTGCATCGGTGAGATTTTACACATGTTTTCTATTCATATATTAATATAACATTGCAATCATGTTTCTTTTGCAGGGCAAAGATTTGCTATGTTAGAGATGAAAATATTTGCTGCGTACGTTTTGCGCAATTTTTACTTGGAAGCCATAGATCTCCATAGCAAATTTAGAAGAGCCGCAAGTATGGTATTGAAATCGGTTGATCCAGTAAGGGTGCGATTTATACAAATGAACAAATAAAGATGAAACGAAAATATGGTGAAAGGTTTTATGTACTCTCATCCTTCTTCTCCAAGAAACAGAGGCTTTTGTTCCGAATACATTGTTACACGAAGATTGTTAAAATCTATGAGAGGAATAATAAAAAAAAGTGAAAAGTACCGTGTGCCTAATAATTTTACACTGATACTTCAATTATCTCTTTCACTGCAATTCTTGTAGAATAGATCATGAGCTACGATAATCCCTATTTGACAACTGGCACATTCACCTAATAAATGGAGGATTAATAGTCTTGAAATGCGGTAATATATAATTGAAATGCTATATATGTATAATATTCGTATAATAAAACCACGATTTTCAGGTAAACAACGTATTCGATAACGCAGGTTCTAGTTTTTTGAACGAACATGACGTTCGTCAAGCCTTGGTTTGCAATTAGAAACTATTTATTGAATAGATATTTTTCGCGACTTCGGTAACTCAATTCTTGGCTTCGCTGTGGTATTACCCGTTCGCAAAAGAAATTTGAAACTATTTCATCAATGATTCTCTTAGTTACCGCGATTTAAGTTTTTAAAAACATCGAACTTCGCGAAAAAGATTTTTTATCATTTAAGAGTTGAAAATTAGCATGTGCATCTTATAATTTCATTTGATTATTAATGAGTGAAGAATCAAACAAACAAAGAGGTTATCAGCATCACCTTGAATTATCAAAAGTCAGGGCGGTATCGCTCATCAGTACTTACTCCCACTTGGCAGCGTGAATAAGTGTGAAAAGTATTATTGCAAAGAATAATAAAATCAAATAAGAAGCAACAATTTCCTTTAAAGCTATCGAAATTGAATGATACATGTTTCCAAAGAAATCATCTCCCCTTTAGTTTTATCAGTTCGAGATTATTGTAAAACAGAACTTTCTGCTTGTCGCAATAACTATTTATCATGTTTTTTGTAATATTCTTATTAATTGTGATTGGATTGCTTCTGATTGACTGCTATTGCTTACAATGGGGTCGAAAGGCTAGGTTAATCAATCGCATTCCAGGACCATCGCAGTTACCAATTTTAGGATGTTTTCATCACCTCCGTTTGACCACAAGTAGAAAATTGTTCAATTCATTTGAATCTAAGTTCTTTGTCTTTTTTATTTCTTTCTGAATGTCATTTGCTGGCACAAAATTCGATACAATCCGGAGCAATGTAATACCATATTTTCGGTCGACAATCCTTCAATTCTTCATATTCCCAATTTAAATTTTGAAAAAAAATGGAAGGTTCAGTTTTTTCATCATACTCAGAAGCCGCTATGGGAACTACATATGAAAGTATAGATCCTTTAAAAGCTAAACAAGATAGAGAAGCTGTTAATTCCGTAGGCGAAGCTTCAGTTTATAGGCAAGTAAAAAGGTTGTTTAGAATAAAAATATATTGCATGTAATTGAATTGATGATATTATTGCAGACTTTTACATCCATGGCTTTTCAGTGACTGGCTATTTTACAATTGTACGAGGCTAGGGTGGAAGCAAAAGACAGCTTTAAAAACACTTCATGATTTTTCGACTAGCTATATTTTACATCGTATTTTCGTTTGTTTCCACGTCATTTAATCGAAGGAATGGATGTCCTTAGATTATTAAAGACCGCAAAACATATCATGAAAAAATAAAAATTTTACAAATGAAACAGAAATGTCATTGTATCCAATGTGATTTTTTTTAACGGAATCGGTTAGAATTTTTCATGCACGTACACGTCAAGACATCCCCATTCGATTAGATTATGTTGGTAGTTGCAAAAGCGTATGTTATTGTTGCAAAATAGGGTGGGAAAGACAAGGAGCATATATAATTCATATATTTGCTTTATTTGAAATCCTTTTTCGATAAATAGCACGACTATGAGTAAAATCCGAAAGTAAACCATTTTCATCGTTATACATTGGCATTAATTCACATTTTTAACGATTTCTTTACACTATAGACAAATTCCATTTGCATATGAACGTGTCTAGTGGCAGTAGATATAAAATAAGGTGGCAGTACATGTCATTTGTTTTATGTCAACTGTCTTTCGTCATAAGTTCATATTGTTCTTCGTTATGAATCGATAGCTTTTTATCATAAAGATGTCGAACAAATTCTTATTTGAAGTATTCAATTTTGAACGATTCTGGACGTCTTTAAGGAACAGCAGTAACGAAAATTCTTAAACCATCACTAAATGTAACTATTATGCGAATAAAATATTATTTATGTACTAACTTTATATACTAACAAGTACTTCAACATAACTATTATTTCAACGTCCTAATCGTTAATATGGAATAATCGGAGCAATCGATCATACATTTTCATCTTTATACATTTTTTCATGCAATTATTTTCTCGATATCACATTGATCACATTTTATCATTGTAATTCTTGTTGCTGACGAGAAATACTTAAGATCATCAATTTTCATGTAGAGGTACGTTATTTTTGAATAAAATATCCATGTCCGATAACTTTACTTGTCGCGATTTGTATTTGAGAATTTAATATTACTTTGAATACATTTCATTATTCGCTCCCATCTTTTTACTTGAATTCATCTCAAAAAAGTAACTGATCTTGCCCAAAGTTCTATCACTTGAAGAAATAGTTGGAAATGATTTTGTACAAACAAATTTTCATTCAAAATCTCATCTTTATTTTTCTTTAATTCGAAATTTGCAATCTAACATTCTTTTAGAAAGATGTACATCATCCATGAAAATTTTATCAATGTAATTCACGAGCATTGAATTCAATGATTTTTTGGATCTTTGATGTAACAACGACGATTCGCCGGTTTCGAATTCAAACAAGATGAATTTTTCTCTACTTTTTAGACACTGCGAGTCTTGAATATAAATTAGCGATACTCACGAATATTCCGTTTTCTTCCGTTAATAACTACACCTAGATATTTACAATTAAGTTTACGAATAAGCGTAGTATTTTGACTCTGTTGATTCTGTGCTACTTCAATCTTCTATAATTGTCTCGAAAATCATGTATTATGTACACTTGACCCCAGAGTACTACATCTATTTCATTAACTTTTATGATGCAGTGGAAATCGCGTAATAAACTTTTTGAAAAAAATTTCAAAGACTAAATAAATTGAAAGACGATCCCTTGTTGCCCTGGAATAAGTGTAATTAACTTATTGCTTAACGATTAGTAAATGTTGATAACAGATCATCATTATCTCTAAACTTTGCAAAACTTTCGATTGTTATACGATAAAATTTATAACTTTTGAATTGATGGATATTCCTTTAAAGAACAGTGACATTTGAAGGCCAAATTAAATAATTTGAAAGTATTTAGTGGTTTTCTGTAATCTTAAAAAAAACCGTGGACACTGGGGATAATTTGGCAACACGGCGAACTTGAAGAAACATTAAGGACAATTTCCTCCCACGTAGTATTCAGGGGTAAAAGCGTCTTTGCGATAACGAACGTATTTTTTAAAATTTTACGATGAAATGGTTCGTTACGTGCCAAGCTGCCTATGAAAATTCGAAGTTTGGCATATAAAAATTATTTATTTTTTTTGGAATACTTAATTACACGCTCTGTAATAAAAAATGTCGACTCATTTCAATTATTTTACATGAAATTGATAATGAGATGGTCCCTGTGGGATTCAATTCAGAATTATGTTCTTTTTAGGAAACTTCATTACAAATTTTTTAACGTATTTATAAATAACAAACATTAATCGAAAAATCAAAGATTTTATAATGAACTTTATAATGAAAAGATCAATGCAAAAAAAAGCCTAAATTGGAACGGAATCAATGTAAAATTTCTTCAAAGCTTACCGAAAAAGAACATAATTGTGGAGCACTCAGCAACAAATCGAGTAATCTCTTTGTTTAGAATAATTTTTGTCTGTATTAAGCCTTAATTTTCGTCTAACGTTTAATGTATTCATCCTATCACTAAGCTTCCAAGAGGCTTTCTAGCGTTTTGCGGACGGAAAACTTTTTTTCTTCATGGTCCACAAAAAATGCTTCTACTGCACTTTGAATGATATTGGAACTACATGTAGCGAACACGACTTTTTTAAAAGAAAAAGAAATCAATATTAACGATGAAACTGTCGCGTTTTCCAGAGATTAGCGATGTGAATCTGAGCACTCTTTCAAATTGTACAAAGTGTGTACTGGAAAAACATTTTCCCGACAACTTTTGTGAAAATAGAGAAATTTTCTGCATAAGTACACTGAGAGTGTATTAAATGTATCAATAAACGGTCGTAATTACGGTATAAACGTTCCATAATTTCTAAAAAAATATTTAGGAACTGAATTTGGAGATAAAAATAACGAATATCTAATTGTGAAGATACAGTTTTCATATATTATTCTCTATAACAACAATTAATTTCAACGATGCTAACAATTCCCATGTACAAAGTGAAAATATTGACAGAGCGAAGCATGTTGAAAATACGAGACACGCGACCAATAAATGAATAAATAAATTACGCGTGGCAAAATTCTACTATTACCCGCACCTGAATTCAGTAGATAGTGAATCGCCGTTTCCTTTGCAAAAACGAATAACTTCAAATTCCTAACGCTAAATGTCAGCACTATAAAATAATTTATCACAACTTTGGAGCTTGCGTCAACAGAAAACTATATAGAATAACTGTACAATCCGAAAAATTACAACTATTTTTATCTCTACAAAACCATTTGGACATTGTTATTGAACTTGGAATGATTGTTGCGTTATTGAAACGAATATTTATCTTACAATCGCGTCTTTGCTGCCAATTATAACGAATGAAAATGTAGCTCGGCAAATTTACAAGTATTTTTCTACGAAAGTCTATCAGAAACGACTAATTAAAGAATAACAAACGTTAAAATATAGAGTATTTTTCCGAGAACGATGTTTACCTTAAACGTTACTATTTGTACTTTTGCTCAAAAGTAAACCTATGAAAAGTTCCAACGCAAATATTCTGAAACAAAGCGCTACTCAACCGAGTTTTCATGTCACTTTAAGAGCCACGTTTCGTATGACTTCGACTAGAAATTGTACGCAGCTGCTTGACGAGTTTTGGATTGCACTAATTTCTTGACGGGGCTAATGAGGAAATTCCACCGCGATAAATTATTTTATTCGAATAATGAAATGCCATCGTTTCGCATGAAAGTGCCCGGTGAACAATTACAAGTTAATTAATCGACTTTGAAATTTTCGCTCGGAAAACGACAAATGTTGGCATCGTTATGCAAATTCTATTGGTGTGCAGTATCACTCGATTCGCCAGATTACAAAATCAATGAATAATACTTTGGCCGGCTAAAATCAATTCCTTGCAATGTGCTCGCGCGCTTCGCGACTTGCGTCATCGCGCGATTTTTCTCCAATTCCTCGGCGGCTATTTTCGAAAATACTCTATGTACAGAAATACACCCCTACGCGAAAGGAAAAGAGGTAAAATGCGCGCGGTAAAGGCTCTGAAATGCGCATCAAAAGTCACTCCAACCGAGTGGGAACGAATAGCGAAAGGGCCAATGTGACTCGACGATGGAGACTGGCTGCTTGTTCGACGTTCCGGAAGTTCATCTTCTCAGAAACCGGAAAAAGCCTTTCCTCTTCTCGGGTGGCGGAGCCATTAGCATTGGCACTTGATTCTTGTGTGTTATATGAATCTAGAAATCGAAGCGGAAGTCAATCAAAAGCGTGCGTTCGCTTTTCAACTTTTCGTTAACATTTTGTCGTATCGAAAAGTATATTTACGAAGCCCAAAGTTACTCACTGTGCAGGGACCTTGCATCCATGGTTCTCCGTCAATTTGCATTGGAAATCGCTTGGAAGTCTTGATTGTAACGCTACTACATTGGGCCAATCTTCTACCCGAATTACGTAGTCCTGTCTTCACTTGACCCATGTGCAAGCAATTTTCCAGACCGATTACCTCTATCAGATTGTCCCCAATGTCTGAAGCATCATAAAACCGTTGTAACCACGTAACATGGTAAAAATTCGCCGAGTCGGTGTTTCACTTTCGGCCACGCTAGTCTAAATGTTAAACACATGGCGAACAGTGGGATAGAATAGACTTCCAGTTGGGCAAGACTATGTTTTTAATACTAAATTGGAACTTGGGAAAAACAGTGAAAGTCGCTGGACTTTGTACTTGAATTATGCACGAGACTCAGTTAGCGTCTTAAAATTGTCTACAGAAGTGAGACTGGAGTTTTAGCGTTATTCAAACACGTCGTCGAACTCCCTGACAATTTTTAGATCAAACGTCATGATTGGAAATGTTGCATTCTAGATTTTCCGTTTTACGGATCAGGGAAATGGATTTCACAGACTAGAGTTCAGAGGCGTCGGGTTTTTCTTTTATTTTACCTTGAATGGCGACGGTGAGATCTACGGAATTGAAACTGCTGGTACTCAGTTCCTTATCGGGTCTTTTCTTCCGCTTTCTCAATCGGTGTCTCGAGTGATGCTCACCCCAGAGATTCGAGCCCCCATGAGTGAACGGAATGTTTAGAAGGGCAACGCCTTGTAGCGAAGGGCCGTGGGCCAAGTCCAGGGGAGTGCCATCGCACTGTGAGAAAGCATTTTTTATAGCGGAGAAACATTGTCAGTTTCAGCTGTTTCCTCAGCTCGAAGATAAAACTGAAGCAGCTTTAACGTTTTAATGACAACGGCACATAAACAGGGATCGAAATACTCACAATGATGGTAAGATCCTCGTGAAGATTTTTACAACTCGCTGCGAATTGCTCGGTGGTGGCATATTCGAAGTACCAGAGTTTATTTTTCATTCGACTGTTAAACTTTTGAGGATTCTTCTCCCTCTCGAGGTGAAACTTGACACATATCGCCGCGTCCACTCCCACGGAGAAATAGTTGTTGATGATGTTGTACGGAATCGTGTCCTGATTCGTTTTCTTCTCCTCCAAATGATCCAAGACTTCGATTTGCCATCGGTCCATCATCACGGGATTCGCCTTTTCAATTTTCTGCACAAAATGTTTTCGTATCGAGACAATCGA
Source organism: Zelostemma sp. ZL-2020 (assembly GCA_022816865.1). Taxonomy (NCBI): domain Eukaryota; kingdom Metazoa; phylum Arthropoda; class Insecta; order Hymenoptera; family Platygastridae; genus Zelostemma; species Zelostemma sp. ZL-2020. Next base: position 16,654 of record JABFQM010000849.1, read on the forward strand.
ATGGTATAAGCGCGCGGTAGAAAATTGAAAATGGAAACGAAAGCTTGACATCTCGGGAAATGGATTCTATTTTCGCAGGAAAAACAATCAACGTAATGTTGAATGGAAAATTGAAAAAAATAATCGAAGAATTATTTACCAGATCCCTACAATACTGATTATGCATTTTTCATGAATAATTTTAAGAGAGCAACAAGTGTTTCGCTACGCTCATCTCATGCGTTCGAATAATCAAAATCGACTGTCCCAATGGAAAGTAGATTAACATACCTTGAGAACTTTGTATATTGCTTCCCCTTCGTAACCACCGCCCCAACGCAGACATCTCGCTAGATCGTTTCCCGTCCCAAGCGGAATTACACCAACGGCAGGTTGGTGCTCGAATTGAACTCGATCTGCGGCGGAACATTGAATTTTACATTTATCGAACCGGCAAATTTTATTTGGCGTGAAATTTTACGTACCCATAGTTTCCAAGACCCATCCGACGGTTCCATCTCCACCGCAACATATGACTCTGAAGTTCTCGACGTCTTTAAACATCTGCAGGCCCTGCATCGGTCCTCCGATGGCAAGGTTGTGGACCTGACGTGGATTTAATATATACTGAAACTTTCTCAGCATTCTCTCTCCTTGCCTGCCCCCGGATTTAGGATTGATGAATACGAGAAGCGGATTCGTTCCCGGTGGCGGAGTAATTTGGAAGGACATGGCCGGCTGCGGATTGGACGAACTTCCGCACGCCAAAAAACCACCCTGCGCGAAATAAACGTGACTTTTACTCTCCGATTATTTTCTCTCATCAGTGAAACTTACCGAACCGACGGACGAAGAATCACCGCCGTGTTTGCTTCCTCTTTTACTGTCCCTCGAAAGGGACCTTTGTCTGTCCAAAACTATCGGACAAATCGCCGTGGGCGGTAAAATGTGCGCGGCATATTCACCGAGGTTGCACTCCGGACGAACTTGCGACACGCACTTGTTGTGCAGCTGAAACATCGGTAGTTGGAATGAACGGAGAGTCATCAAGGAATCAGTGTTGATTGAAATGGAACACGAGTGAAAATCGTATGCAAAAAAGTAACCGTTGAAATAGCAAAAAGTACTCACGGTCAATTGGCACCAGCGACAATGAAGGCCAGTGATGCCATTGTAACTTTTGATCGTTTTTCTGCATTTGGAGCACTTCCCGTGACAGTTACCTTCCACCCAGTGATGGACCATAGTTTGAGAAGTCTTTTTACTCTTCACATAAGTCGCTATGCACGAAGCTGGAGCTCTTTGAACGCACCGCTCGTGAACCGTATATTTACAAACTGGAAAACAAAGATTCTTTTTATATCCTTTGCATGGATTTTCCTTTCTTTGCTCATTACGCTGCGTCAAGCCGTATCATAAATTCAGTCAAACGGGGAAAAAAGAAGAAAGGAAATAATAGTTGCGAGAAAGCGGAACATCTTTAATATTTCGCTACCGTTCTAGGCTTTAAATTTTCTCCGCGTACTTACAGACACAGCAAAGACCTTTTTTGCCGAGACCGACGAGCATGTTGAGACACAGATTGCAATAAGCTGGTTTACTGAAGTGCTTTAGTCTCCAAAGATGATTCCCATCCTCCTTGACGTGCGAGTCCAAGCCCAGAAGTACCAAGAGGGGAATTGTGGTGAGTCCACCCCTCTTCCATTCCTCCAACGATACCGTCCCATCCGCGTCGTAATCGATTTCTATCATCATATCTTGCAAAATCTACGACATTCCAAGACAAATTTCTCAATTTCTTAACGTGCTTCACTACTGTATAAGCGATCATAAGCGAATTGAAAAAATTGACAGTTTTATCGCTTACAATTCTTCGAAAAAATATTTCTAATAAAATATCGCTCGGAATCTTCATTTGCACGGTATCTCAATCTGAATTTCGCGGCGAAAGAGATAATTTATCTTTCTTCCAGGCGTAATTAATCGTCGTTAGTCGAGGATTGTCGATTAGGAAACGTACATTTCCGCCGCATCGACTACTTTTTGTAATCTATTCCGCGGCAAAACACGCGAGCTGCTCGAGTACAACACGTTAATCCGTTACGTTGAGTGAAAAAAAATCTCAAGTAATCCTTATTAAAATCATTTCATATTTGGAAACTACATTGTCTGTATTATGAAATATTTTTGAACGAGTTTCGACGCTGATAGAAATCTCGATGGCTTGATCGAAACGTTATTTTTCATTACGCGGCAAAATGAACTTCGCGCCTATTTGATGAATTTCGCATTCCCGATTGCTCCGGAGCCTATAAATAAGCGCGATCATACTCAGCTTGTCACGTCGACTCACCGGCTTTAGTTCGGAGACGTCCCAGCCAAGATATTCGGCCACGTTCATCATCTGGTTGACGATGCAATCTATCTCCTGCAGACACACAATTGGTGCTGATAAAAAAAAGGTGCGGACCAAGTTTCGAAACGATCAATACGCGGGCACAATTTATTTTCCACGGTACACAACCACTTTGCACTGGCGGCAAATGGAATTGTGCCGCGTATCTACGAGCGTGAGGCGAAATGTTATTCCGTGATTTCGGAACGTTCGGAATATTAAAAAGTTCCCTTATGAAAGAGATACAGATCTCGATGTCGGAATCGGGAAAGTTTCTTACATTTGTCGAAAAATTGATGCGGTGATCGTTGAACTTACGTTAGTGTCAAGGACGCCGTTGCCGTCGGTGTCATACAGTCGGAACATGACTGGAAAAGAATAATAATAACAAAAATGACGTTGAAACAGTAAGTTCTGAGAATGTAATTTTCGTCAACTCGTAAGATTTCAATCCAGGCGAGAGTTTCAGAAACATTAATTTTCATAGAGGATGTAATTTTTCACGTTTCTCTCGAGTGTTTATTGAATTCTTAAGAGAGATATTACGGGTAATATTGAGTGAAGCCTTACATTCTAATTTATCTTCAGGTCTTCCAGCCTCCAGCAAGGAAAGGTAACAGACGATGTCTTTCAGACTAACTTTCACAGAGTGAACGTCTATCGAACTTTGCTTCCTAACGAGATGTCTCCTTTCTGCGAAAATAATCAATGCTGCTACTTATTTTTCAGCCACGTGAGTCGTAATTGGAAAAGTTTCATTCGTTCAGCAAGAGATGTTTTAATTCTCGTTCCTTAAATTATCTGTCAAGTGAAACATCAAATCTTCAATTTCTTTAACGAGAAGGTTTGAGCTTTTTTACCGGTCGCTCTAATTCTGGATTAGTCAGGTCTGTTGAACACGGTGCGGGAAAAATGTGAGAAAACTGACGCGAGCGCGTACCATACATCAGAAACAAGACGCGATCATAAATGTTTAGTGCACACATGCAGAATAACATCGTCAAGCAACACACAGGAGCTTTGTAATCGCTTACGTATGCGATACATCTTGAATACGTTACGGTCGCGTTCAAAACTCCCTCGAGTAAACCTGCACTTGATGTTTACACAATAATTCTTATTTGAAAGGCTGGCTCGTAACTTCTTTATTAATATCGCGGGAAGTTTTGAATAAACAGACGTCGCGCAGGAATAGAGATTTTATTTCAAAACTTCACATTTTAAAATTTTCAACTCCCTGCAGACTATTTCAACGCGTACTAAACAGCAGTACCTAACGGCGAATAATGAAGTGTTTTTCTATTGAAGATACTGGACTGAAAAAGGATAATGGAATGTAGTCAGAAGGGAGTAGTTGTCTAATAACTCAACCCAGATATTTCCAGGCGGAAATAGGCTGCCTGATAGAATGATTTACGAGACAACATCGCATCTCATTTCAACAGCGAGTCGCTGCTTTTTTCTCCGATCTATCGGAACAATCTCGCTCGTTACTCCCAAGAGATTTTCGCGAAAATTAAGACCCCGTGCCGATTTGCTAGAAACTTTATGCCGAAACGTTATTTATTAATTCTTTAAGTAATTTAATTCGATATGGAAAAATGGTTTTTTTTCCTTTCCAATCTTTCGGGAAATAAAAGCGACGAGGGAGAAAAAGCTGTAAGCGATACGATAGTTACGTAACTCATTCGTGTTTGCGGAGCAGCGAATGCGCTTTTCCGTATCGAGATCAAATTTTCCCGATTTGATAAATCTCATTTCCGATGTATCATCCCCGAATCCCGGAGATTGACGGGTAAATCGCCAGCCTTCTGTAACGTGATCGCTAAAGTGACGCGTGAATGAGCGGTGTGTATCGAAAAAAAGTCCAACGTACGACCGCCGGTTGAGTCATTCGTACAACAACCTTTCGGCCATTTACGCGCCGCTTTATTTCCAGATTGAACAAGCATGTACAGTGACAACAAAGCGCTAGAGAAACGACCGAAAATATCAGGGACGACATTAATCGTCACAGATTATAGCAGACAACGGGGATGGAAGTTGTTCGTTATTTGTCCCCAAGTCGACAAGTTTGTCGGGAAAATAGGCTAGCAAATTTACCCCAAAAAACAACCACTCAGAAAGCAAAAAAGCAACCAATTTCTGCCAGTCCAAAATTTTTTGCTCCACCGAAAACAAATTGAGATAATTCTTTTCATTTCAAATTAGCGAACATTGTCAAAAATACAGTTTATAAATTAATCAGTTTTCCGTATGCGTTTCGTGTCAGTAGATCGTAACTATTTAGTCAGACACGACCGTGATAAGTCCAACTTTTCACATGAAAACACATTAAAAAAAATTTATTTCAACTAAATTCTCGATAATGTTTTCCCACTTGAATAATTTGAAGAATTGATGGAGCGATAAAATCTCATCCGTAGAAATCACGGATATTCTTTCAAGTTTTTCCCCATTTTTTCCAGTAGTAAGAGCGTCTTGCGTCAGACACAGAAACTTTGTTTTCATGAAATGCGAGGATCGTAATGTAAGCACCGAACCGACTTAATCTACTTCACAAGAATTTTACGGGACTGAGTCGAATGCATCGTCGACATTGTACCCGAAAGTTTCCGGATTATACGCTACGTTATTGGGAACAAATGTTTGCTTTGTTCTTCACCCAAAAGCACGAACAGTTTCCTCGAGATGGTTTTGATGAGACGAGACTCAGTGAACTAGATGGCTAATGGCTCTCTGCTATAAATTTTAGAATCATTGACGCGTATGTGAGAACTAATGTAGCAGGGTATAATGTACTCGGATGAAATTCCGTGATCCATTCCATGGTACTATCGTTCCTCATTTAACGCACACAAGAGAGCTTTATCGAAAACTAATTAGCCCCGATTCCGCATACGTTCAACGACATTTTGGCTATTTGTTTCTAATTTGCTCTGATTTCAGTAAAAACAAAGTTGGTAAAGTGCAGTTTTTTGTTTTCTGAATTTATTTCGAAAGAAAAGCGATGATAGTAAATTCGTTATTTCAGTATCGATGTTTGGCGTGTAAGGATACAATTACAAACTGGAAAACAAGGTCACGAATGTTTCTAAAACCATCAACTCACCTTCTAGTTTCCCGTTATTGACGAGAAGAGAATTGTTCGACTTTCTGGACGAGTTCCGTGACATTTGACTATGGCTCGGGCTGCTATCGGTGCTCTTCTTTTCCAACACATCGTGGCAGCTGTAGGACGTGTGTGTGACTGTCAGCATCGGGTGAACGCTTCCTACGGAAAATGGAACAAAACCATTCTTTTACTGTGCGAAAATAAAAACTCTACAAGCTTTTTTAACTCTCGCGACGTTTTCTTTTTCATTGCGGAAAAAGTAGCGTTTTTATTCCCTTGGCAAAAAGATAAAGGTCCTGCGCTTTATCAGGGCAGATGAATTTCAGACTCGGCAGTCTGAAGAAAATGCTTATTTTACTGTACCAGTTCTCGCTCTCGCCAAAGTCTCACTGTCGGTTCTGTGATGCCCGAGAGCTTGAAGTTTCTCCGTGAGACCATGAATCTTATCGGCGAGAGACGAAACGGCGTGATTTTCCGAGGACATACCTCCAGGCAGCCCTGTGCTGTTTATGTTACTGCTGGAAGTTGTATGCGAGGTGATGGCAGCGCAGGCTGTAGTTGAAGACAGTACTGCCATTTCCTGTTGAAAGTACAAAGTATATATTTACGACCGAGCGATAGATCATCCTTTGTTTTCTAAATTTTCCTCATTTGTTCGCGCGAAACACACTTGCATCATAAAATGTTGCGTCTTTTACAAAGTGTTCAAATGTCCCGTGAAAAGTATTTAACGTTTGCAAAAGTTTCGTGTGAAACTACTATGGAATTGCATTTTTTTGCCAAAAGTTTCCGTAAATCTTGGGAAACATTAGCCGAACTGGAGGCTACGAGAGTACTTTGTTCCAAGATGTCGAATTTTTTGCCGATTCAGGAAAAAAATTTCCAAGTGCGGTAGATGGACTAGACATTTCCAGCATTGACTCGGCACTTTTCTATTACACGATGAATATTTCATTAGAATGGAGACTGCGGAATTTCAGGATTCCTGACGAGTACTAGGTGGAATTCAAGAAAATTATTGAAAAGTACACCGAGAAGTTAGAGCCGTAAAATCGATACCGTCATTTATTTTTAGATGTGACGCGATAAACAATACTTTTTTCATGATTGTCCAGCAAATGAATAGAATATATCGCGCCTAATTGATTTATTAAGTCACACCAGATTATAAATAATCAATATAGAGAATTCTATTTTTGTTCTTTGCCAAAAGGAAAACATTTTTCTTCGACATTTGTCCTCGAGTGAATTAATCTTAATGAGGAAACTGCCACTTTATCATTCCATGCATTATATTCTTTAAAAATCCGAAAAAAGGTCACTTCATTTGTTCTAATTTACGAATGGAATCAAGGAAATGAATTTTTTATAGATCCGAAAAATGATGGATGAAATTTTGTTTTAAAGTCAATCCGAAATCCTGAATTTAGATTTCTTTCAAAGCTCAGGAACTTAAAAAAGCAGCAAAGCGTTTTGTCGGATTTTCGAAAAAATTTCAAAAGTAAAGGGACTCTACCTCGATTCGTTGAATCAAGGTAGATTAGAGGACGTATAATTCGGGATGAACACGTACGATCGGCTTGGTTATGCATGCACAAGCGCACGAATATTGGCAAAGGGTGAACGGGAGAACTCCTAAGGGAATTGTATGGTTTCCATTATTACGCAAAGTAATTAGGGTTCACACAAAGCTTGCACGGCGCATACAAGGGCTCTTATTGTAATTAAAAGTTACGTCCAGAAAATGCGCTTTTGAGTACTACTGAATGATTTCTCTACTATTTCTTCATTCAATATTATTATTCCATAACATTGCAGGTTTTGGTGCCATGTTCTTTGTAAACATTTTTTCGAAAAATGTATTGTGGAGTAAAAATTGGTTTTTCATCGTTATCGGCGACATTTGACTAAATTGCAAACTTACCGGAATTTTTTATATGGAATTTTACAAACTATTCCTGCCTCATTCGATAAATATTTTATATCACTTTGATTACGTGTATATGCGCGCGTGGAATATACAAGCAGGTCTGAATTTCAATCAGCTCCAATTCACCCGAGAATTACATTACGATTTTACAATCGGAAATAGCGTACAGATTGGCAAATGATTTTCTGCGTTGTTAAACGTGCTAGAAAATTCTTCGTGTACCTTGAAAGCTTTGCCGTCGACCCCGCGTGGGACCTTTTTAATGAATGATAAGAAAAGGTGACGGCAGAGCTCATCGGGCGTTCCGACATCGAGGTACGTGTCCAGGAATTTCCGGAAGCCGTCGTAATCGATGTCCTGAAAGCCAAAGAAAATCTCTCTATGTCAATAAGCTCATTAAAGCCATTGAAAAGAGATTCAAAAAATATAAAGTACAGATTAGGCTTAGTCTCCCGAGAAAAATGGAACGTTATCTCATCAGAAAGGACAAGAATTGCGTCAGTAAAAACAAACAATCTGAAGTAGTTGATAAAATTTTACGTGACGTTTGTGAGAAAAGAATAGTTTGGACGAATTAAATGACGTAGAAAGAAAAGGGTAGAAGAACCGTTCATATATTTTTAATGTAATGATTTAAAGTTTTTCTTTCACTGTATTGTCAGATCTAATATCTAATACAAAGATGACACAGTTAAATTTAAATGTTCCTACTTTTTTCATGCATTTATTGTTGTGCATGAATCTATTTCTGGAAATTGAGCTAACAAATTTTTTTATCGCAAGCTTAAGTCTTAATGTGACAAACTTAATACATATCTTTATTTTATTTTCCGATAACAAACGCGCAACTATATGGCAGAGATGATAACATATCATATTTTCGATCAGTAAACGTCAAATCCAAACGTAGGAACTTCAAAATAAATTAAGTATTTATTCAAAAACATGAAAGTCATTAGCACGTAAAGAAATAGTGCATGATCACTTGATGGTTAGTGGCCATTAATGCCAATCATTTTTTTAAGAACAAGACCAAAACTTCATTGTCCATTTTTAGAGAGGAATACTTGAAGAATATTGATGACGTCAATACTGAACCCTCGGTAATTAGTGAACATGAACTTACCCATGACCGCGAAATTAGATCAAGTTCAGATAATAGAAGCAACTATTATGAAAGTTTTCAAAAATAGCCTACATTAAAAATGAAGTGAACGAACACATTAATCAAACGGAAAGATCTGGAAGATTGAAACGATGTTTATGATTCCCTCGTAAAATACCTGTTATTTCGACGATTAGATCTTTGATGAGTTAATTATGTATTACTTGAGTTGTACTTTATGTCATTCAAATTTTCCGCGCCTCGATCGATATACAAATTGATTGATGGATCGGACACCTTTCACTCTTATCAAAAACACATCAACCCCGATGTTCATTGCTATTCCGTTAAAAAGGATCGCAACAAACACTATATTTTATTATTAATTTTAAGGTGTTTATAATTAATTTAACACTACGGTATACCCTGTAATAATAGCCATAAAGGCCAATAATATTCTACACCTTGACAAGTTTTTCTATATCTCAAAATTTTAACAACTGACATCTCAAGAATTTGGTATGATGTTTTTGATTGGTAGAACTATTATTTAGGTATAAAGGGAATTGGAGAAAATAAAAATCAATCGAAAACCGACCAATATATGAGGTGGTCGAAACATCGACGGTGAATAATTTCAGTACTGAGGTATCGAACAATTTGAATCTTTCAATCCTGAATGGAACATTTGACTCTTCGAAAAATCATGTGTTCAGAGTGAAAATATGTTGGGTCATATATCAAGTGATATGAAATTTTTCGAAAAAGGACCGCCTGTACGGAAGGCACTCGTGACAAGAACATGATATGATTCTTCGCTACGGAAATGTCAGGTTCTAAGTCGGCGAATAAGTTCGAAATTTAGTGGCTCTATGTCACGGTGGCTGAAACGGTACCATTAATCTGGACCCATTCTCGTGAAAATCGAAGAGTTATGACCTTTAACGTTGCGTCTCGGGTAGTCGATAGCGGAATTAGTGCGGCAATTGCGTTCTGGCTCCTTTGTCATTATTACACAATCTGGAAATTGTAATGAATGTTCAACGGCTCGACAAGAATTTGGAGAATTTTTGGTTCTCCAACAATTTGAACTACGAAAAGTCCTTACGTGGCTAAAAAAGTTTTTTTTTCCGCTAAATTCTGCAGTGAGAAATTTAATTGTACGACCGACACAACGGTCGAAAGTTCGATCGAGCAAACTTGTTCGACGAGTCAAGAAATTCATTTTAAATCTCGCGACCGATTCACCTGAAAACGGAAATTGCCCGTGGCATTTTTTGCGCGAGAAATTTGAGAGAAATTCATCGAATAGTTTGCAAGTCGAAACGGCGCTTCTTTCTACTTTTCAATTCTCTCTTAAACAAAGAAGCGCCGCTTCCTCAGGAAGTTCGCGCCGTCCATTGAATTGAGGATGAGAACGTAATTTTAGGAAGACTCTTTCGGGCAATTTGTCTCTTAATGAAGATCTCTGGTCTTGAATAATCAAGCGCTGCGGGATAAGTTTTTGAGAGGCTAAAACCCCATTGCGAAACAATCGTGAACTTTTTTAATGAATGCGTTTACTAGTAGCAAAAATATTTTATGGTGCCAAGTATTCATGGGTGTTTCGAAAGCAATTTAAAGTTGATATAATGAGCATTCATTGTCTTGGTGGACTTCAGATTATTAATTGTCCGTTTCTGCCAACTTTCAATTTCAGTTGGCTTTGTTTGTTCGATTTACTGTCGCTCAAACAACGCGGGATGTTAATTTTCAATCTTCTCAGAATGAACTGCATTTACTGTGTAATTGCAGTGCAATCGCTGCATCATTAAATTATTTCTCAAACAACTGCCGTTAGCGTATTCATCAGAGAGAATTATTTAGCAACGCCATTACTAAGATTTCATAGAATGGTCGAAAATTCATTCGCGCTATTTTCTGTTTAAAAATTAACGTTATATCGAGTAATGAAACCATAAATATTGCAAATTTCATGCTAATGTTAAATTTTTAGTTGCCGATTCAAAAGTTTCGTAGGTTTAATTCTATTCTTTGATTGCAGCGTGAGATTTCCATTTCGAAATTGTTCTTGCAATTAAAAAACATTTGCAGCCTTGCGGAAACGCACTGGTGGGGGTTTAAATAAATTATTATATTTGCAAGTGTCTCGAAACTAAAGAATTTTCTTGGAAGAAATTTCTTCGAAGTAACACTGCATGTTTTCATTTCTGTTTTGTTTCTCCCTATTTTGCGGGAATCGCGAAAACTCCGACGGAATAAGGAAGTTAATAAATTCATTCGAAAATGTAGTCACTTTATTAATAAGGTAGATGTCCCAGTAATGGACCATGTCCCAGTAATGGACAGGGCCGTGAGAAAAGTACAAAATACGTGATTATTATTAACTTTTTCTACAAAAAAAAATAACTGTCTTTTCAAACAACACCCGTAGTTGAAAATAGTTTTCAACCTTGATCGTAATTACGTTTTTCAGTTCTAAAATAATTGTCAAAGTCGTGAAGCGCACGTTTTCTCTCGATTCTGCGCAATGCTTAGTTTCAGGTTAAGTGAGCAGTCGATCGTATTTTTTTTAAAGTTTGTAGTATAACCACGTTTATCGAGGAAG